>WAAF01012606.1:273038-353231 GCA_013400475.1 Tricholaema leucomelas
CCCCGTTTTCCTCCTTTTCCTTTTCCTTTTCCTTTTCCTTTTCCTCTTCCTCTTCCCCTGGCCAGCCCTTACCTACCTGCTACCAACCCTTTCTCTCCCACCTCTCTCTTCCCTGCCTGACACAGCTAATGAACCCTTGGTGAGCTGCCTTCAGCTAATTCAGCTTCAAGAAAATAATGACTCGGTGCAGAATTCTGTACTAAATTAGGCAGACTCTTACTAAACCTCTCTTCTATTTTTTCTTTCTCTCTCTCTTATTTATTTATTTACACCACCACCACCCCCCCCCNTCCCCCCCCCCCCCCCCCGCCCAGACTGAGTAAATTGTACTAATACAGGCTAATAAAATAACAGAGCAATTAGTAATAGAATAAAATGTTTGCTTTCCACAATCCTCCTCGCTTCCAACCAGCTGGGAAAAAGTAAATAGATTACAGGTTGTGCTCAGGGATGTGTTTGAGGCTCTGTCTCTGGAGACATTCAAGATCAGACCTGATGTGGTCTCAGCAACCTGATCTGGTTGAAGGTTGTCACTGCTGACTGCAGGGGGAGTTGGACGAGATGACCTTCGAAAGGGTCCCTTCCAACCTGATGCATCTGTGTATTAAAAGCAGGGTGGGAAGGGAGGGTGTGGGATTCCAGGTTGATTTTCTGCTGCTGACCAGAGCTCAGATTTGCTCAGCTCCTAAGTGGGAAGACCACTTGGGTTTATTGTTTTTTCCCCCCTGAGCTCCAGCTTCTGCACGGTGCTGGCCGCTCACGCTGAATGCTTTTTCTCTCCTGCTTTCATCCTTGGCCACAAAGATCCCCAGCAGGACCTGTGCCTGCACAACCTCGCACTCGTGTGCAGAGCAGAGCAGGCCGAGCTTGTGTCGCCGCTTTGCTGGCACTGGAGGGCCGAGGTAGCAGGAGGAGGCTTTGTGCAGGATATCTCTGGATCTGGAGCAAATCAAAGCGGATGGTGAGGTGGCCGCTGGGCTGGCTCCGGTGCCTGCTGGCAGGGAATTGCATAAGAGGCTGGGGCTGGTTTTGGGGCTCAGCTTGGTGGAACACGTGTCCGTGGCTGTGCCGAGCCATCCCTGTCACTGCCGTGAAGCCTGCGGGGTGGCCTTGGGGGAGGAGAGAAGGCTGGGCTGGGCTGCTGGAAGACTCCACAGGGCGTTGGGTCAGGCTGGTTTTGGGGAGGAACATCCTTGCACTACCTCCCTGGGCTTCACCCCTTTCATGTCTCTCTCCCCAGAGCCTGCTGCCCCTGGGAAACCGAGCGTGGAGGAGCCGCCGGCGGCCAGGGCCATGAGGACAGCATCCCCCTGAGCGCCGGGCGGTAAGTGCCGCCGATGGGCTTCAACGGGGACCCTGCCACCTGCTGCCCGTGGTGGGGGCTGCTTGGGAAGAGCAGGGGACTGAGGGCCCCTAGGTGTGGGGCCACCAACCCCAGCTCTCAGGGCTCGACGTGGAAACGTTGGAACCCCGTTCTTGCCCTGTGCCAAGGTGGTTTGATGGACATGGACATTGTGGTGGTGTTTTGCTGTCCTGTCATCTCCTCACTGTTGTGGAAAGTCCCAGGGGAGGTCAGGCTCTTGTCGTGGCTGCCTCATATCCGTGCAGCTCAGACAGAGACCTCACTGGGCAGCTGCTGGGAAGCAGAACTCCTTCTGTCAAGTGTCCCCCTGGGAAATTAAGGAGGAGGCTGAATTTTGGCAATGCTGGGGGCTCTGGGCCCCTCTCCTCCCTGTGCTGACCCTCGTGGTGGGAGCAGACGTCTGAGGGAAAGTGCTGGTGGGGGAATTGCTAGTGGGAGTTTCTCCAGGCTTTGGGTGCAATAAAGGCAAGAAGTGAATTATTTGTAATGGTAATTACGCTCTTCCGGTTTATCCTAGCCCTTAATTGTGTGGGCGGTAGGTTCCCACTGGTGGTAATTACCCTGGTGTTAAATGGCACAAAATCCAGCCCAGCTGGGCTTTTCCCCCACTGTTTTGCATCTGCAGCTCAGAGGCACAACCCCCACTCTGCTCCTTCCCCCGGGCTGTGCAGTGCCAGTGGCTGCTGGTGGGATGCAGCTCCAGCTCCCCGGCTGTGGCCATCAGCCCAAGAGCCAGCTCCTCCTGCACGCCCTGGGTGGGTGACAGGAGTGGTCTCAGTGGCTTTTCCTGCCCTCTGCCTTGCTAGGATGTGGGAACTATAGAATGGTTTGGGTTGGAAGGGAACTTGAAGATTATCTTGTTCCAACTCACCCTGCCCATGGGCAGGGACACCTCCCACCAGGTGAGGTTGCTCCAGGCCGATGGGGACCCCAGGTCACACCAAGCCTCACAGGATTGCTCTTCACTCCTTCTCCATCCCCAGGGTGCTCGCAGTGGGGCTGGCTGGGCCCTGAACAAGGTGCAGGTACCTGTGTGGCTTTGGTGAACTGATGCTGGCTGCGATGTATCGCTGCTCTGGTGAGACCTCATCTGGAGTACTGTGTCCAGCTATGGGACCCTCAACATGAAAATGTCTGAAAGGGACCTGCAGGAAGGCTGAGGAGGGACTGTTTAGAAGGGCTTGTGGTGATAGGATGAGGGGTGATGGTTTGAAACTGGAGCAGGACAGATTTAGGTTGGACTTTAAGGGGAAGTTTTTCACCACGAGGGTGGTAAAACACTGGAACAGGTTGCCCAGAGATGTGTGTGAGGCCCCATCCCTGCAGACATTCAAGTTGGAGGTGTCTGCTGACTGCAGTGGGGGCTCAGACAAGATGACTTTTGAGACTATCTTCCAATGGGATGCAACCTGTGAACCCTTCACTATGGCACGGTCCTGTTCTCTGCCACTGTCCCTGCTCCACCACAGCTGCAGTGCTGCCTGGCTGGCACGGCGCTGGCACGGTGCTGGCACTGGGCTTTGTTCCTTCCTGCACCTGCTGAGCGCAAGCGACCGGCTGGTGCTGACGGCTGCTCAACTATTTTGACTCCTTCTTCCCGCCACAGCAGCAATATTTGGATCAGCTGAGAGCTTCCCTCCCCGAGCAGGAGATGATAGCTCAGCCCACGGAGTCAGAGCCAGGGCTGGGAGCTCCTCTGTCTGTCCCTCCCTCCGTCCTGCTGCCTATCGCCAGCTGGATGGCAGGGCAGGGGAGACAGCCCCCTCCCACGCTGCTGTGCCCGCTCCTCGCAGCAGCTCTCCCGGGAGGGGACAGGCATTGCTTTGGCTGGCAGCAGCATCCTTTGGAGAAGATGCAGCAATTAGGGAGCCTCGTTAGAGCAGAAGCGTGATTGTGAAGGCGGGGGCAGAGGCAGGGGATGGAGCCATCCAGCCTCGAAGCTGGGAAGGGAGGTGAGAGTGGAGGCTGATTAGGGCAGATGCATTCCCTGGGCACTGCCATGACCCCTTCTGCTGCCCATCTCCACATCTCTTGGGGTCTTCCATCCATTCTCCCCTCTCAGAGGTCCTCATGTGACCCTCCCTTCATCCTCAGCCCTCCCAGTGTCATTTCCAACAGACTCCATGTTCTGCAGGGACTGTCCCACGGTCACCTTTCTCTGCAGCTGGTCTCAGAGACCTGCCTGAGTATGATAACAAGAGCATTAACGATGGCTGCTAATTAGCCAAGCCACACTGGAGGATCAGTAATTTTCTCTTCTACCGTCACACCAAAGGCTGAGCCTTGGAGGGACCTTATGGAAGACACTTAAACCTCCATGGGTGCAGGCAGCTACCCGATGCCATTCACCATCCTGCTTCTGTGGGGGGGTTCCCCACACACAGTGTGGCCATCTGCGCTCCCTGGCTGCCCATCCGTGGGGTTAGCAGGGCCTTGGGGGCTGGCAGGGTGGCTGGTTGGGGGTCTGTGTCTGCAAGTCTTGTGATGAGGATGGGCTAAATGGAGACATCAGAGCGCAGCCACCCTGCAGCAGCTCATTAACGGCTCTGTGAATCGCAACGGCTGAAAAGCTCAGCCAGAACCGCTTTAATGGAGAAACACTTCATAATATTTGGTGTTGGAGAAGCAAACAAGTTTCTGACGATGGCAGCATGTCCTCCCTCGCTGTGCTGCCTGCATCGCTGCTGGCAGTGCCTTCTCCTTGCTGCTGTCCCTTCGGCGCTGCCCACTCCAAGCAGATGAGCTGGTGGTCATCAGCCCTCACGTTTTTTCTCACCCCGTGGGGAGCCAGGTTCCTGGCACTCCAGCCTGACTGCATAGAGGCTTGGTCAGGGCTGGATTATGCCCTGGCTGCTTCCCAGCCCCCTTGGTTGGTTTCCAATGGACAACTCATGTGTCCCATGGGAACCAATTCATACTGGGTGCCACGCTGTGTCTAACTATGGGATCCCCAACACATGAGAGATGTGGACCTGTTGGAGCTTGTCCAGTGGAGGGCCACAAAGATGACCACAGGGCTGGAGTATCTCTCCTGTGAGGACAGGCCGAAAGAGTTGGGGCTGTTCAGCCTGGAGAAGAGAAAGCTTCTTCTTTCTTAGCTTAGACCTTAGAGCAGCATTTCAATATCTGAAGGGGATCTACAGAAAGGCTGAGGAGGGTCTGTTTAGAAGGGCTTGTAGCTGTGGGATGAGGGGCAAGGGTTTGCAACTAGAGCTGGGTAGATTTAGGATGGATATTAGGAGGAAGTTCCTCACAGTGAGAGCAGTGAAATAGTGGAGCAGGTAGCCCAGAGATGTGGTTGAGGCCCCATCCCTGGAGACTATAAAGGCCAAACTCAGTGTGGCCCTGGGCAGCCTGCTCTAGTTGGAGATATCCCTGCTGACTGCAGGAGGGTTGGACAAAGTGACCTTGGAGGGTCACTAACCCTAACCCAGCCCACTGCAATCTGTGACTCTGTGAACCCCAACATTTAGCCAGTGCAGGGGAACATGACACTGTGCCTGTTCTTCTCCTCACAGATGAGCCCGCAGGGACAACCCTGCAAGATGCCGAGGCTACGGGGTGGGTGCTGACACCATGAAGGGCTACCATGGGGAGCGTAGCCAAACACAGCCCTCCTCCGGCCACCGCTGCCGCTGCATCCCAGAAGACTGCCAGCATCCTGCCAACTACGTCCCGCACGGCCCCGAGGCTCGGCCCCCATTCCTCCTCAGCCCCAGCGAGCCCTGTTCTCTGGAGCATCCCTACTGCCCGGCCCAGAGCCCCGGTGCGGCCAGCGAGTGCCCGGGTGGGCCCTTGAGCGAGCTGCCCTCCGCCAGCGCCAGCAGCACCTTCCCGAGGATGCACCACGCGCAGCAGCCCTACGACTCCTGCGACGAATGCATGGCGACTGCCCACCCTGCCAGCAAGATCAACCGCCTGCCCCCCACGCTGCTGGACCAGTTTGAGAAGCAGCTGCCGCTGCACCACGACGGCTTCCACACGCTGCAGTACCCCCGGGCCGGCGGCGCCGAGCCCCGCAGTGAGAGCCCCAGCCGTATCCGCCACCTCGTCCACTCCGTCCAGAAGCTCTTTGCCAAGTCCCACTCCCTGGAGGCGCCAGCCAAGCGGGATTACAACGGCACCAAGATGGACGGCCGCGGGGACGGCTACCACCACCATCACCACCACCACCACCATCACCACCACCAGTCCCGTCATGGTAAGCGCAGCAAGAGCAAGGACCGCAAGGTGGACTCCAGACACCGGTCCAAGATGATGGGCTGGTGGAGCTCCGATGACAACCTGGACAGCGACAGCAGCTACATGGTGTCTGGCCGACACGCCATTGACCAGGGCACCCAGTACTGTGTGGACGCTCCCGAAAGTGCCTTCAGAGACTTGACCTTGAAGAGTCTAAAGGGCGGCGGGGAAGGAAAATGCCTGGCCTGTGCTGGCATGTCCATGTCTCTGGACGGCCAGACACTCAAGAGAAGCGCCTGGCACACCATGACTGTCAGCCAGGCCCGTGAAGCCTACCCCAGCGCCGGTGGCACTGAGAAGACCTTGATGCTTCAGGAAGCAAAGGCCAAAGACCGAGCGTACCAGTACCTGCAGGTGAGGGGCTAGGCAGGGCAGGAGGCTGCTGTGCCAGGGACTGCAGCTGGTGATGCCATGGTGGGAACCAGGACTGGGACTCTCCATCCTAGGTGCTGTGGTGAAGCTCCAACTCCACTCCATGTCTCCAGGGCCTGTACCTTCTCCTGTGGGGTCCCACGCTGGTCTCTGCTGTCTTCTTGTCAGCAGTGCTCAGCTCCACCTGCCACTTCCCATTCTGTGCCTGCTGGCATTGGGGTCAGAGTGGTTCTGTCTGCTTGGGGTTGCCTGTGGCTCTGTGCCCACACCCTCCTGCAGCTTTTATCCCTCTTGTGGCTGGCTGAGTGCCACAGCCTGCCTCGTCACCAGGCTCCCTTCTAGGTCACCCCCCTTCCAATTAAAAACTAATTAACTCTACTCTCCCTTTCCTGGGGGAAGGAGACAGGGAGCAGCAATGCCACAGTGGCCTGAGGTGAGGGTGGCCAGAGCCCCTCTCTGCTGGCCTGGGGGGAGCATCAGAGTAGGGTGGCAGCCCCACCACCCTCTCCATGGAGCCTGAGGGACACTGTCCCCCTGCCACAGCCTGGTAAGGACCCCGCGGTGCTGGCGTCAGCGGCACGTGGCGAGAGCAGCAGCTGCTACGTCAGCCAAGCGTCTGCGCTGGCATGGGTGGGATTTGGCCCAGCCGCGCCTGCCGGGGCGGCTGCAAGGTGGGAGCAGCTGCACCATCCGTGGTTTGGGAATGGCCATGCATGGGGAGAGGCACCTGCTAGAAGGGATCTGCTCTCCTGTGTCTAGGGGCTTTTCCAGGGGTTTAATGCCTCCAGAGTCTGTCCTTGCAGCTGTGGGGTGCCACGGGGAGAGCAGGGGAGCTGAGCCAGCACATGCACCAGCCTTGGGCTGTGCACACGTGCTCGATTTGGGTCACGGATGCACGTTGGGCTCAGGCTGGCAAGTGCCACACGGCAGATGCAGGGCTCAGCTCTGAGTCCACAGGACCCTAACCATTGTATCCTCCTATGCTTGCCTCCCTCTCCAGGTGCCGCAGGACGAGTGGAGCGGGTACCCATCAGTGGGCAAGGACGGGGAGATCCCTTGCAGACGGATGCGCAGCGGCAGCTACATCAAGGCCATGGGCGATGAGGACAGCGCTGACTCGGACATCAGCGCCAAGATATTGCCCAGGGCGGCCACAAGGCGAGACAGCTACCGCCGCTCCTCCAGCGCTGACCAGGCCAGGACCAAGTAAGGGCTGGCACCTCTCAGCCTCGTGGGCTGGGGCTCCCGGGCTGGATGAGTGGCATCATCCTTGCTCATGGCCACACTCCTCATAGCAGCGCCACCAAGCCCTGCTCTGAGATGTAGCTTGCTGGGGGTGCTGGGCGCAGATGTGGCTGTGCTGGGCTTTGGGGCTGCAAACTGCTGCTGCAGCTACATGCAGGGGTTGGGGAGATGAGGCACATTCAAAAGGAGACAGCTGGGACATGTCCCAGTGCTGCGGGTGGCAGGCTGGCTCCTCAATCCCAGCCTCAGTACCCTAAGCGAGCGTGTACCCCTCTGGCAGCTCCAGACTGCTGGTTGATGGCTTCATGCTCTTGGAACAGTATTTTGGGGCAGTTAGGAGTGGAGACAGTGGCTACCAGGATGATGGAGACTCCCAACTTATGAGGAGTCCCATGGAAAAGACAAGGAGTGATGGGGACAAGTTACTGCTGGGGAGATTCCCATTAGAATCCAGAGTAAAATGTTTCCACGTGAGAACAGTTAGAGATTGGAATCCTCTCCCAAAGGAAGCAGTGAAGTCCCCCACATCGGGCAGTTTGAAGACTCAGCTTGCCAGGGTGCTGGGCCAGCTCATTTCAACTGCACTATCACCTAGGAAAGTTGAGCCAGATGATCCTTGGGGTCCCTTCCAACCTGGCATTCTGTGATTCGGTGCCAGCAGGGGCTGGCAGCAGTGGCTGGCAGGGGCATCGCTGGCGGCTGCATTTCCGAGTGCTCTGCTTGGATGTGTTGCTTTTGGTGCCATCCCTTCTATTCCTACTGTCTCTCATTAGGTTTGCAAGTAGGCACTATTCTGATTCATATATCTGTAACTGTCCCAGCTGCTGCACGCCGCCGCGAATGCTCCCGCGGGGACAGAGCTATGGGCGTTCCTTCACCACCGGCCAGGTAAGGTCCCGTGTCATGGGCACCGTGGGGCAGGTTGGGGCAGGGCGGGCGGTGGATGTTCCTCTGAGCGTCTCCTGCTCCACACTCAGCCCCGGCTCACTGCCCCCAGCCTCATCCGTCGCTCTCCCCAGATCAACGATGAGCTCAACCACCAGTTCGAGGCCGTCTGCGAGTCGGTTTTTGGCGAGGTGGAGTCGCAGGCTGTGGAGGCTCTGGACCTGCCTGGCTGCTTCCGCATGCGGAGCCACAGCTACCTGCGGGCCATCCAGGCTGGCTGCTCCCAGGACGATGATTGCCTCTCACTCTTCTCCATGTCAGCCCCCACCGGGCCGCCCATCACCAGCAGCATCCTGAAGCCCAGCACTTGTAAGTCCCAGGGGGTGGTTGGGGCTCAGCTACGGGAGGGTCCTTCCCCACATCTCCCTCCCTGTTCACCTGGGCATGCCAAGGGCTGCTGCTGTACCATCTGCTCACCTGGGCAGTCCCTGGCACAGGGTGTTAGTGTCACATTCAGGTCATGAGCACCCCTTTACAATCTTTGCAGTGAGGGTGGTGAGACACTGAAACAGGCTGCCCAGGGAGGTTGTGGAGGCCCCCTCCCTGAAGGTGTTGAAGGCCAGGTTGGGTGGGTCCTTGAGCAGTCTGGTCTAATGGTATGTGTGCCTGCCCACAGTGGGGAGCTGGAGCTAAATGACCTTTAAGGTCCCTTCCAATCCAACCCATTCTGTGGATCTATGATCTACAAATCCCACTCAGAGCTCAGCCCTGGCACAGAGCCCAAGCATCCTGCTTGTCCTGGCCAGGGGGTTGCTCTGTGCCCCCCAGCACCCGTCTGCCATCCCCTCCTTCCCTCCACTTCTGTCCCCATCTCAGCCCCTTGCTGTGTGCTGCCGTGGTGTGGCCAATGCTGGTCGGGGGTGGTTTCCTATCCCTTTCTGGGAATAAACTGGTCAGGCAGCCCCACTAAGCTCCGCCTCAGATCTCAACCAGCTGAGGAGCAAACCCTGAGCCCTGTGCTGCGGGAGGAGGTGGGCACCATTCCCCCGGGGCTCCTGTTGGTGGCGGGAAATGCACAAGTGTCTGAGTTTTCACATGCCTTTCCCTCCTGCGCCTCTCCCACAACAGCCTTCAGTTACAGAAAAGCTCCACCTCCCATCCCTCCAGGAACCAAAGCCAAGCCCCTCATCTCCGTCACGGCGCAGAGCAGCACCGAGTCTACCCACGACAGCTACCTGCCCAGCGAGGTCGCCCGCAGCCCCGCTTGGTCCAAAGACGCTGCGGCCCGCTGCAACTCGGCCGAGAGCCTGGAGAGCTCCAAGGTGACCACCGTGACCCTCGACCTGCCTCCGGTCCAGCCGCGTGCTGCTCCCAAGCCCTCCACACTCATCATCAAGGCCATCCCTGGGCGGGAGGAGCTGAGGAGCTTGGCTCGGCAGCGCAAGTGGCGACCTTCCATCGGTGTCCAGGTGGGCGTCGCTGCTCCTTCTGCGCTCCAAGCTGGCTCTGATCCTGCCTGAGTGGTATGGGTGGTGCTGAGCCACCATGCGGTGTCTTGGGACCACCCTTCAGTGCTCTCCCATTGTCCCTCAATAGGTTGAGGCCATTTCTGACTCGGATACGGAGAGCAGGAGCCAGAGGGAGTTCCACTCCATTGGAGTGCAGGTGGAGGAGGACAAAAGGTACCACACAGCTGGGCTGGACTGGGCTGAGACTTGCCACACTCACTGCATGGGGGAATTGGTTTTCCCAGAGCTCCCTGAGCTCCTTATGCCACAGCTCTCTCACAGCATCTTTTCACTCTCTCCTTTTGCTGCATGTCCAGAGCTCAGCACCATCCCTGTCCCAGGCTGGTGGCCACAACCCAAAGCAGAATCCCTTTTCCTTTGCCCTTGCACCTTGCTGCTGCAAATGGGCTGCCCAGGGAAGGGGCCTCCCTGCTCCCACCCTGTGCTTGGGTCTCCTCTACTGGGCTTCGAGCCTAGAAAAGCATCAGATGAGTTCTTTGGGCTTCTCTGCAGCTAAACATAACATTTTGGCTGGGGTGGGAGTGCTATGTGCAGGGACCTGCATGGCCTGAGGAAAGGGAGCTTCAGCAACTGTGCCCACGCAACCCTGGTTCATGCTCCTCTCCATCCTCGGTCCAGCACCGGTAGCCATGGAAACAGGCTAAGAGCAGAGGAGATGAGAGACAGGAGGATTCTGGCTTCTCAGGGCTGTCCCTGAATGCTCTGAGATCCAGCCCCATCCTGCTCTTGGGCATCCCTCATCTTCCTCATGCCCACCACACTCCCCAGCGGGGTGACTGGTTACCGCGGCTCTCCGTGCTGGCCGCAGGGATCCCCACACCCTCTCGCTCTCCGCAGGCGAGCGCGCTTCAAGCGCTCCAACAGCGTGACGGCAGGCGTGCAGGCGGACCTGGAGCTGGAGGGCTTCACCGGCCTGGCCGTGGCCACGGAGGACAAAGCCCTGCAGTTCGGGCGGCCCTTCCAGCGGCACTCCTCGGAGCCCGAGTCCGGCCGGCAGTACGCCGTCTACAAGACGGTGCACACGCAGGGGCAGTGGGCGTACCGGGAGGACTACCAGCTGCAGTACGACACGGTGGAGGTGCCCCGGCGGGATGCCTGGATTGAGAGGGGCTCCCGCAGCCTCCCCGACTCTGGCCGGGCCTCCCCTTGCCACCGTGATGGGGAATGGTTCATCAAACTGCTGCAGGCGGAGGTGGAGAAGATGGAGGGCTGGTGCCAGCAGATGGAGAGGGAGGCTGAGGACTATGACCTGCCGGAGGAGAGTGAGTCGGGGGGGCTGCAAGGTCATAGAATCACGGAACCACAGAGTGGTAGGGGTTGGAAGGGACCTCTGAAGCTCAAGTCCAGTGCCCCAGCCAGAGCCAGGATCATTTAAAGCAGATCACAGATTGCAGCAGGTTGAAGAGGACTCTCAAAAGTCATCTTGTCCAATCCCTCTGCAGTGAGCAGGGACACCTCCAGCTGGATGAGGCTGCTCAGGGCCGTATCAAATCATAGCTGAATGTCTCTAGGGACACGTAGGAGCATGTCCAGGTGGGCCTTGAAATGCTGCAGAGACAGAGACTCCACCACCTCTCTGGGCAGCCTGTTCCAGTGCTCTGCCACCCTCACAATAAGGCAGTTCCTGCTTAGATGGAACTTCCCATGTCCAAGTTTATGCCCATTACCTCAGTCACGAGGGACTGGGGGGTTGTGCTGAGGGCCCACAGCTACAGTCCTGCAGTGCTCCCACCTTGTAGCTACTGTGGAGCATCTCCCCTGACAAGGCTAGAGAGGTTGTATGGAGAAAGAAAACACTGAGAAACCCCCTGGCACTCAGGAGGTCTGGAGGAGGGAGGAGATGTCTCATGGGTGGGGGAAAGTCCAAGCTGCAGAGGTTGTTCCACTGCCCCCGAGGAGGAGAGGATCTGTGCCCTGTGAAGTTGCTGACTGTCTGCTCTCCTCTTGCCAGTCCTGGAGAAGATCCGGAGTGCTGTGGGCAGTGCCCAGCTCCTCATGTCCCAGAAGGTGCAGCAGTTTTACCGCCTCTGCCAGCAGAACATGGTGAGTGCTGGGCAGCAGTGCCACAGGGTCAGCCATGGTGAGCAGGGGGTCTTGTATCATTAGTTGAGGGAAAAGAGACTTTGTAATGGCACAGGGGACAGCTGGACAGAGACCCCCCCCCAGCACTGGGGAGGGATGGCAGTGTGGCCAGCAGAATGGACATGAATGACTCTCTGTGCCCACAGGACCCCAATGCATTCCCTGTGCCCACCTTCCAAGACCTGGCTGGCTTCTGGGACCTCCTGCAGCTCTCCATTGAGGACGTCAGCATGAAGTTTGCAGAGCTCCTGCAGCTCAAGGCCAATGGGTGGAAGATTGTGGAGCCCAAGGTAAGGGCAGAGCTCTGCTGCTGGCACTCAGCCCCTGTCACCTCTCCCTCCCTCCTTCTCCTCAAGCATGTCTCTACCCAAACCATAGCTGTTGGGCTGTGGCTGGCAATTGCTTTGAGCAAACACTTGAGAAAGAGAGGTGGAAGAAAACGAGGCTAAAGTGCTGCTCCTCTGCCATAGTCTCAAAGCTGCCTTGCAGGGCAGCTCTGGGCAGTGCTGTCTGCAGAGGGCTGGGCAAGGTCCCCAAAGCCCCCAGCACAAGAAGGATGTGGATCTGTTGGAGAGGGTCCAGAGTTGGGCCACAAAGATGATCCAAGGGCTGAAGCATCTCTCCTATATGGACAGGCTGAGAGAAATTGAGCTATTCAGCCTGGAGAAAAGAAGGTTCTGGGAAGACCTTAAAGCAGCCTTCCAGTACCTGAAGGAGGCTATAGGAAGGCTGGGGAGGGACTTTTGATAAGGGCTTGTGGTGATAGGATGAGGGGCAATGGTCTGAAACTAGAGCAGGGTAGATGTAGATTGGACATCAGGAAGAAGTGCTTTACTGTGGGAGTGGTGAGACACTGGAATGGGCTGCCCGGGGAAGTTGTGGACACCTCTTCCCTGGGAGTGTCTAAGAACAGGCTGGATGAGGCTTGAGCGACCTGGTCCAGTGGGAGCTATCCCTGCCTGTGGCAACGGGGCTGGAACCGGGTGCTCTTTAAGGCCCTTCCCAACCCCAGCCGTCCCACGGTTATCTGTGCAGGAGGAGAAGAAGGTGCCTCCCCCGATACCAAAGAAGCCGCCGCGCTCCAAGGTGCACCCGGTGAAGGAGCGCTCCCTGGACTCGGTGGACCGGCAGCGGCAGGAGGCCCGCAAGCGGCTCCTGGCGGCCAAGCGAGCTGCCTCCTTCCGCCAGAGCTCGGCCACCGAGAGCGCCGACAGCATCGAGATCTACATCCCCGAGGCGCAGACCCGGCTGTGACCGCAGCCTCCGCTTTTCTACCCGGACTGGACGGCACGGCCGTAGCTCACTGTGACGGGGGGGCCGCGGGGACACCCTGGGGCAGCTCTTGGCCCCACTCACAGCTTCTCTCTTTTCTATCTTCGACCTTTCGTGGATCCGGCGGCAGGTCAACGCAAGCCCGGTTCTGCCCCGTCCCCTTGCCCCCCCTGCCCGCATGCCCCTGCCAGCCTCTCCCAGGGTCCGGGGCTCTCCCTCCCGCTGTCCTCCCTGGGGCCGTGTCCCAGTTCTCTGTCCCACTGCCACCCTACCAGACCTTCTGCACCCTCTTCTTAGCCTGCGTCCCAACCTAAAGAGAGGTGACCCTCAGCCTCCAGCCCTGCTGGAAGGGAGGGGGCTGCAGGCAGGCCCCTTCCCCCGCCCCCACCTCTCTGTACTCAGTGCAATCCCCCACCGTGCTGTGGGGATGGGACCCTCAGCCCAGCCAGAGCCCTCCAGCCCCACTCCCCAGACCTGCCAGCACGAGGGTTTGGGGTGCAGTGGGGACAAGGCGAGAGGTGTCCCTGGTGCTGCCAACGCCTGCTTCTGGCTTGGCTGCCACGGGTGCCCCAGGGCCCCTTTTCCTCTACACATATATAAGTACAACCCGAGGAATAACCCAGGGCAGGTGACCCGAGGTGACCAGGGCAGTGCTCTGGCTGGTGGCACAGAGCAGGGCAGCAGAAAGCCTTGGTCACAGGCAGCCACCCCTCTTCCCTCACATGGAGCATCGTGACACGCTTCTCCCCTTCCTGCTCTGACCATCGATCTGTCCCTCCATCCGTCTGTCCAGCCTGGAGTCTGGGAGCACCTCTGCAGCGTGGCGGTAGCTGGGGATGGGGGGTACAGTTCCTCTGTGCCTCGCTGCTTTCCTGGTGTGTGAGCAAGGTGGTAGTGACAGGGACACCTGACACAGCCTGTTGGCACCTGTGATGTCAGGCACTGATGGCTCTGTCCTGGGCCAGGCATGGTGCCAGCAGGTGGGACGGGAGCATGGACATGGCCAGCAGCTGCCCTGTGAGTGTGAAGAGCTGCTGGAGATCACCTGGGGGTGGGGTGTCACACACCTGTTCTCCCCAAGCTCCCAGTGCCCTGTGGCAATAGGACACCCCAGACAGGGCTGTTGTGTGCCTGTTGCCCTGTGGGGACAAGGAACACCCTGAATGCTGCTGCTTTAGTTCCCCCATTGCTGTGCACAGATCCAGGAGGAGGGCGGAGGCTCCCTTGGGTCTGCTCCAGGGCAGAGCAGTGTGGTGGAGCAGGAGGCTGCATCTGCCTCATCCCTGTTGCCATTCCCATTCCAAGCATCCTGTCATCCCTCCTGTATCACTTTTAGTGGCAGATGTGGGGGGGATCCCCATCCCTGTCCTCCACCTCTCCACACCAGCAGCCCCACACAGCATCACCAGCCACCCCCCAGGCAGGGCCAGTGCGTGCCAGGGAGCTCCCAAAATCCAGGGCCAAACCTTCCTTGCCCAGCGTACTTAGGAAGGGCAGTAGGATAAGAGGCATCTGGGGGGGGGCGCAGCTTGTGCCCCTCATATAGCAGGGGCACCAGGTCCAAGTGGCAGGATGCCTCTCTGGGGGTCCCTTGCTGCAGGGGGTCTGTTGGTGCTAAACACCTCTGGGACAGCAGCATCTGCTCAGCCACCTGAATCCCTTTCCCACCTCGCTCCCCCTCGCACCTCAGATTTAGGGATGTGCCTGGGAAGGGCCCCCCTGGCCCCCAGCCCGGCCAGCACCGTGCAGTGACCGTGACACCTGGCTCCCTTTTTATTGTAACGAATCGCCGCAGTTAATAAAGATGACTTTGGTACTCCGGGCCAGTGGCCCCTCCCCGCAGGGACGCGGCTGGTGCCGGGCTCGCCTTTCCCACGTCTGCTGTCCCTTCGTCTGCGTGGGGTGGGAGAAAGTTGTCTGAGGGGTGGGAGTTGGGGTATCCACGGGGTGGGAGTGGGGCTTTCACTAGGGCAGGAGCAGAGCTGTCTGCGGGGTGGCTGGGAGCTGCCTGCGAGTCTCCCATGGATCTCCACATGGGTCTTGGTTCAGGGATATCTCCATGGATCCCACCGTGGGTCTCTTCCCGTGGGGATCCTTATGGCTCTTCCCTTGTCAGTATTCCTGTGGTCTCTCCCCATGGATCTCTCTGTGGATCTCCTCCCATGGGGATCCTTATGGCTCTTCCCTTGTCAGTATTCCTGTGAGTCTCTCCCTGTGGATCTCTCTGTGGATCTCTTCCCATGGGGATCCTTATGGCTCTTCCCCTGTCAGTATCCCTGTGGGTCTCTCCCCATGGATCTCCACATAGGTCTCTACCCCGTGGCTCTCTTCACAGCTCTTTCCTGTGGGTCTCCTTGTGGCTATCTTCTTGTGAGTATCCCCACGGGTGTCTTTGAAGACAACTGTGTGCATCTCCCCATGCGTCTTTCTTCAAGGGTCCCTCCTCCTGTGTATTTCTCCATGTGGTTATCCCAGTGAGTCTCCCTGTGGGTCACCCCTCCACGTTTCCTCGTATGTCTCTCCCCATGGATCTCTCAGTGTGTCCTTATGGCTCTTTTGCTGTGGATCTCCCTACAGATCTCCCTGTAGGTGTCTCCCATGTATCTCCCTGCGGGCACCTGCAGAGGTTTCCCCATGGTTCTCGCCATGTGTCTCTCCTGCTGGTCTCCCCCCGTGTCTTCCCCCCCCGTGTCTCTCCCCACGGGACACCATCATCCCTGGTCACTCCTCCAGTGCCGCCGTTTCCGCACTGCCCGCCAGGGGGCAGACCGGCCCCGCGCCGGCGCCTCTCTTGGCCGCGCTTCATTTCGCCTCCGCTGACCGGAAGGGGCGGAGCGGCGGCGGCGGAAGCGGCGGCCGGGGGCAGGTGAGCGGAGGGTGTCGGCGGCTCCCGGTGGGGCTGTCTCCGCCTGCGGGATAGCCCCGCGGGGGCCAGGTGGGGGTCCTGGCGCTGCCCGGGCGAGTCCCGATTCCTTGGGTGTCAGTGCGCTGCCGTCCGGTGCGGCCTTGCCCGGCTGCGCCTCGTCGCGGCGCTGCCGGCCCGCAGGCCTCGGGCACGGCGGGGACTGGGACCCGGCTTGTGACCGCCGCTTTTCGCCCCGTGCCAGGCGCAGCCCCCCGCCACCATGTGGTCCGTGGTGTGGGCAGCCGTGCGTTCCAAGGCCCCGTACGTCACCTTCCCGGTGGCCTTCGTGGTGGGGCTAGTGGGCTACCACTTGGAGTGGTTCCTCCGCGGGGACCCCCAGCCCACGCCGGAGGAGGACAAGAGCATCTCGGAGCAGCGGGAGGACCGCAAGCTGCAGGAGATCGCGGGCAAGGACCTGACTAAGGTGGTGAGCCTGAAGGACAAGCTTGAGTTTGCCCCTCGGGCCGTACTGAACAGGAACCGCCCGGAAAAGAGTTAATGAAGTTGTTTGGGCAAAAGAAGTGCCCTGGAGCGACTGTCCTGGGGCTGAGGGGTGGCTGCTGCAGAGCACCTTGCTGTGGATTCCAGTGTCACTTCCACATCGTCTAGGAGCCTCCCTCCTGTACCTGGGCAATATGCTGTGCTCACTGCTGCTCTTCACCCTGCCAGGACCCTCTGAAAGGTCAAGGTTTTCTTGCCCTGCAGATGCACTCAAGACAGCACCCAGACCTCTGCTTTGTGGCAGAGCAGGCAGGGAGCTGTGCTCTGAAGATGGAGCATGTTTGACACTCGTCAGTTCAGCCTGTCCTAGTCCCTGAACCACAAAACCTTCTTGTCCTGGTTCACCCATGTCTTTCTGGGCTTGGTTTCTTCCATGATGTGAAGACAGAAGAAACTTGGACCTGAGTGACACGAGGTCAGGATCAGGCCAGCCACCTGTAGCAGGAGGACCTGATGTCTTGCACACAGCTGTCCTGTTGATCCTTGTGGCCTCCAACCACAGGACTGTGCTGCAGCGTTACACCTGTGGGAGCCTGGACAGTGGTGGAGGTCTCAGGGGAGCCCTTCTCTGCATCACCCCAGGCTTCACAGTGAGGAAGGGGGATGGAGGGAAGTGAAGTCCTGATCCTGCTTCTGTTAGAGAGCTCTGAGCATGGCAGTGGCTTTAACCTGGCGTGCAGAGAGTGGGGACATCTCTGCCCTGGGTGGAAACAGCCAGAATAAACTTCTCTTTGTCCTTGGGCCTCTCAGTCTTTTCCATCAGCACCTGGCCCCAGCCCTGGCTGTGTTTCTGCTGCCTGTGTTTTCAAGAAACAGCTCTTTCAGCCACGGGAGAAAAGCCATCCTTGTCCCTGGCCAGACACTGATCCTGGGGCCTGGCAACCGTGGGCAGGAAGGAGAGGGAGGCACCCAAATCCCAGCCTGTGCTGCGGTGGTGCCTCCCTCCCAGCTGCCCCAGCCACATCACCCACTGCCAGCCCTTTATCTGGACAAGAAGGGCTGTGACAGCACGGGGTGGGGTTCAAGGGGACAGGGTGGGGGGGTCCTGCTGCGCAGTGTGTGCTGGGAGAGGCTGGCAGCAAGCACTGGGCACCTTTGGCTGGTATCCCTTCCAGCCTTCAGTGTCACCAGCAGCCCGGCAAGACCAAGCCCTGACTGGAGCAGGGCAGGTAAGGGTGCCAGGCTCCCGGCCAGGGTTATTGCTGCCTCCTGCTTTGTTTTTTCCTGTGGTGCCTGAGCGAGGCCTCGGTGCTGCCCCAGCCTGGCCTTCCCCTGCCGGGGACGATAAATCTGTCGTGGTTGCAGTGAAGCCCTGAGCTCAGCAGTCACTGCATCGCTGCGTCCTCGGGGCCAGCTCCTGCCCTGCTGACAGCTTTACTGCCCAGCTCTGTTCCCTCCAGACCTGCTGTCCCCTGGCTGGATCTCTGCCCTGCACCTGGCCTCACTGCCTGCCACCACCGGGAGCTCACAGCCCGTGGCTGTTGCCACATGAGGGCAGCTGTGGCTGGGTTAGAAGGTGCCAGAGGAGTCCCAGGGTGATGGAAAGGCTGTCCCAGCCCTGTCCTGCTGCCACCTCCTGTGCTTTGGCTCACAGCAGATTCACAGATTGGAAGGGACCCTCAAAGGTCATTTTGTCCAATTTGCATGCAGGCAGCAGGGACACCTCCAACTAGAGTAGGCTCTTCAGGGCCACATTGAGTCTGGCCTTGAATGTCTTCAGGGATGTGGCCTCAACCACAGCCCTGGGCAACCTGTTCCAGTGTTTCACCACCCTCACTGTGCAGAACTTCCTCCTGATGTCTGACCTAAATCTCCCCTGCTCCAGTTTTCAAACCATTGCCTCTCATCCTATCACCACAGGCCCCTTCCCAGCCTTCCTGTAGATTCCCTTCAGATACTGAAATGTGGTTATAAGGGTTCCCTGGACCCTTCTCCAGGCTGGGCAGCCCCAACTCTCAGCCTGCCTTCATAGGAGAGGTGCTTCAGCTCTCTAATCACCTTTGTGGCCTTCTCAGGACCCACTCCAGGAGGTCTGTGTCCTTTTATTGGGGGCCCCATAGCTGGACACAGTAGCCCAGGTGAAGTCTCAGCAGAGCAGAGCAAAGCAGAGGGGCAGAATCTCCTCTCTCCAGCTGCTGGCCACATTGCTGATGCAGCCTGGGGTGCAAGAGTCCATTGCAGCTTCTTGTCCACTGCAGCTTCTTGTCCACCAGCATCCCTGAGTCCCATTCTGCAGAGCTGCTCCCAATCTGGGCCAATACCAAGGCTTGCCCCAGCCTTGCTCCTCTCATGCCACCACTTGCCACGGCAGCCTGGCACTAACCCCTGAGCCCCTCACTCCCCTTGGCCTTGCTTTCCCAGCCTGGCTGTGGGGCAGCTCTGAGCAATGGCTGCTCCCTATTGTGCAGCAGGGTGGGAATGGTCCCATCCCTTCCCCCAGCCAGGACCAGCCGGGCCCAGCTCGGAAGCCTCTTTGGAGATGCCATTGTTCCCCCCCGCGCCAGAGTGGCTCCCTGGGCTGTTTATAGCTCATTGATCCCCGTTCCCAGGCCTGCCTGGGCACAATTGGGCTTTGTTGGGACCTCACTGCCCTGTTTCCTCCCCTGGGCCCACGCCGTGTTGGCTTGGGGTGTGTGTGGGGTTGCTCCAGCATCATGGAAGCACTGAGTCCTGATAGTAGCTGTGCAGGCACCGATGGCACATGGCTGGGCAGCCCCTGCCCGGGCAGCCCCTGCCCAGCTGGTCCAGCTGCATTCCCAGCTGGTTTCCCTGCGTCTGCAGACTCTGTCCCCACCTCCAGCAGTGCTGCGCGGCTATGGCTTCCCGCAGGCGCTGGGGCAGGGGTGAAACTGCTTCCTAGAACCTGGTTGCCTTTCTCCTAAGGCCTCGGTGCTGTAATCCCACCCTTCCTCCCATTGAATCCCAACAATGTGCTGCTGCCTGGGAAGTGCCGGCGGGGCGAGAATGGGAGCCGGCGAGAGCTCGGGGCCGGGGCAAGCAGCTGCGGAGCCTCACGGAGACCAGGAGGAAGCTTTGCTGAGTAAACCATCCTGGCACTAACCTGGCTTCCCGAGCCCACACAAGGGCAGGTCCTTGGTCTGCTCCAGTGCCTTTGTAATCCAGCTGTTCCTCTGTAATCCAGCTGTTCCCAGCATGGCACAGCTGGCTGCTGCAGTGGGAGCCTGGCAAGGAACTGTGCCAGCAGTGTGGCCAAGGATGTGTGAGGGGAGACCCTGCGCTGCAGGCTTCTGTTTTCACAGCATGGTAGGGGTTGGAAGTGACCTCCAAAATCAGCCAGTCTAACCCCCCTGCCAGAACAGGGTCACCTAAAGCAGGTCACACAGGAACACGTCCAGGTGGGCTTTGGAAGTCTCCAAAACCAGACTCCATCACCTCTCTGGGCAGCCTCTTCCCCCTCACAAAAGTTCCATCTCATGGTTAGATGGAGCTTCCCATGTTCAAGTTCATGCCTCTTGCCTCTTGACCTGTCAGTGGGGAGCACTGGGAAGGGCCTGATCCCATCTTCCTGACACCCCTTAGCTATCTGTAAGCATTCATAAGATCCTCCTTCAGCCTCCTCCTCCCAAGCTACCCAGCCTTAAGTCTCTCAGACTTTTGCAGGAGAACATCAGGGCTCCTCCAGCTTTGGGACAGTCCCAGCAGGGCTGGCTGTGGCTGTGCCATGGCACAGGGTAACTGCAGAAGTGCTGCCTGCCCCTGCTCAGCACCTGCTGTGCCCCAGGCTTGGGGTTAGCAAGCTGAGCCTCTGCCCTACCCAGGACTGGGTTTTCTCCCAGAGGTCCATGGTGAACATCTTGAGAGAGGAGCAGATGGAGCTTTCTGGAGGCAGGGTGCAGGGAGTGAGCCAGGGCCATGCAGGGGGCCATCTGTGCCCGAGACCTCTAGGGGTCAGCCTGGGGGGAGCTGGGACAGCTGCTGTGCAGGCAGAGGCAGTGAGAGCATCCCCCAGCTGCTTGGCACAGCTCGGCATGGCCTGGTACACCTGGACTGCAGCAGACATCCGGTGAGGTCAGAGCAGGGATGCAGCAGCTGCATGGGGCTGGGGACACTGTGACAAGGACACATCGGTCCCCTTTCTGCAAGGCCTGTAGTGACAATGCTCTGGGGAGGGGAGGAGCAGTGTGGGGGATGTTCCGGAGGCAGGGAAGCTGTGACCCGGAGGGATTTGAGTGCCTGTGTCCCACCCGGAGCAGTGCAGTCACCCTGAGGCAGCTGGTGCACTCTCCCTGGCTCACTGGAGAGCAAGTGACACATCCTCCCTGCCTGTCCCCTGCAGCCCCTGGGACGGCTGCTCCCTCCCCTGCCCCAGCCAGTCGAGGCTGTTTCCCAGGCTCTGGTTTTGCCCTTTCCCTGAGTGCAGCCAAGTCCTTTCCCAGCCTCCCTGTCTCACTTCCCCCTTCCTGCTATGGCTTCGTGGCACAATCCCACTATGCCATGCCCAACAGCTCCTTCCTGCAGCCAGCAAAAGCCTCGAGGTGCTGTGGGAGAGGAGCAGCTCTGCTCTCCACCGAGACACTGAGCCATGCATAGCTCCAGCTACAGCAGGATGTGTCCCTTTCAACATCTCTTCTTCCACCCACAGCTCAGAGCTGAGTCCCCCAGCACCTCAGAAACACCACAGCTGCTTGCCCGTAGACCACATTGTAGAGCCATGGAGCCGTTTTGGTTGGAAAAGACCTTTAAGATCACTGAGTCCAACTGTTCTCTGTCTCTACCAAGGCTGGTGCTAAACCATGGCCCTCAGCACCATATCTCTGTGGCCTTGAAACACTTCTAGGGGTGAGGATTCCACTACCTCCCTGGGCAGTCTGTGACAGTCTTTGAGAACCCTTTCAGAGAAGAAGTTTCTTCTAATGTCCAACCTAAACCTCCCTGGTACAACTTGAGGCCATTTCTTGTCTGGTCATTTGTTCCTAGGAAGAAGAGATCAGCCCTCAGATGGCTCAGATTTCCTTTCAGGGAGCTCTGGAGAGCAAGGAGGTCTCCCCTCAGCCTCCTGTTCTCCACATTAACCAACCCCATCTCCCTCAGTCACTCCTTACTAGCCCTGTTCTCCAAACCTCATGGACCATCAACCTCCCCACACCAGCAAACTCCTCCAGCTCTGCAAGGCAGCAGTCTCTGCCCTCCCAGTGCTGCACTGGGATGATGTGATATGGACAGAGGAATTGAGTGCACCCTCAGCTAGTCTGCAGATGATACCAAGCTGTGTGGCACAGTTGACCTGCTAGAGGGCAGGGATCCATCCAGAGGCACCTGAACAGTCTGGGGAGGTGTGCTCAGGCCAACCTCATGACATTCAACAAGGCCAAGTGTAAGGTTCTGCACCTGAGTCGGTGCAATCCCAAGCACAGCTCCAGGCTGGGTGGGGAATGGCTGAGAGCAGCCCTGAGGAACAGGACCTGGAGGTCTGGGGTGATGAAAAGCTCAACAGGAGCCTGCAGTGTGAGTGCAGCCCAGACAGCAACCCTGTGCTGGGCTGCAGCAAGAGCAGTGTGGGCAGCAGGGCAAGGGAGGGGATTCTGCCCCTTGGCTCTGCTCTCCTCAGACCCCACCTGCAGTCCTGGGTGCAGGTCTGGAGCCCCCAACACAAAAAGGACATGGAAGTGTTGGAGCCAGTCCAGAGGAGGTTCTGCTATGAGGACAGGCTGAGAATGTTGGGGCTCTGCAGCCTGGAGAAGAGAAGACTTGGAGGAGACCTTGGAGTGGTCTTCCAGTGTCTGAAGGGGGCTACAGGAAGGCTGGGGAGGGACTATTGACAAGGTCTTGTAACGGCAGGACAAAGAGCAAGGAGTTTAAACTGGCAGAGGGGAGATTGAAAGTAGATGTTAGGAAGAAGTTGTTTGTAGTGAGGGTGGTGAGACACTGGCACAGGTTGCCCAGGGAGGCTGTGGAGCACAGAAGCACAGAATGTGATCTTCCTAACAGGTGTTCAGGACCAGGTTGGATGAGTCCTTAAGCAACCTGTTCTAGTGGGAGGTGTCCCTGCCTATGCCAGGGGTTGGAACTGGATGATCCTAGAGGTCCCTTCCAACTTAAACCATTCTATGATTCTATGATGCCTCGAGTGGCTGACAGGGACAGGACCCACCCAGAGGTGGTCACGGGGGATGCCAAGCCGAAGGATCTCGTTGCCTGTGTGCGAGGAAGCGGCTGGAGGGGAGCCACAATGTCAGGATGCGGGAAGCGGTGTGGCCATTGAGAGAGCTTCCTCCCGCCCGCGGTTCTCACGCGGGGCTGCTTTGTCTGCCCTGCCCGCGCGTGAAGGGCTAAATATAGCCCTGTGCTGGGCAGGAAGGCAGCCCTGGGGGTCTGCCTGCCTTTCACAGCATCACAGAAGGTCAGGGGCTGGAAGGAACCTCCAAAGCTCAGCCAGTCCAACCCCCCTGCCAGAGCAGGAGCACCTAGAGCAGATCACACAGGAACACATCCAGGTGGGTTCTGAATATCTCCAGAGAGGGAGACTCCACAACCCCCCCGGGCAGTCTGCTCCAGCATTCCATCACTCCCACAGAGGAAAAATTCCCCCTACATTTAAATGAAGCCTCCTCTGCCTCAGCCTCCACCCAGTGCCCCTGGTGCTGTCTCTGGGCATCCCCCAGCAGAGCCTGGCTCCAGCCTCCTGGCACTCACCTGCACATATTGATAGCCATTGCTGAGGTCACCTCTCAGGCTCCTCTTCTTCCAGCAGCACAGCCCCAGCTCCCTCAGGCTCTGCTCCTAACAGAGCTGTTCCATTCCCTTCAGCATCTCTGTGGCTCTGTGCTGGAGTCTCTCAAGCAGTTCTATGTCCCTCTTGAACTGGGAGGCCCAAAACTGGACACAGTACTGCAGATGTGACCTCATCAGGGCAGAGTAGAGGGGCAGGAATACCTCTCTCAACCTACTAGCCACAGCCCTTCTAATCCACCCCAGAACAGCACTGGCTCTCCTGGCCACAAGAGCACATTGCCTTCTCTGTGGTAGTGCTGCTGGTCAGGGCAGGACTGGCCTGGCTGGGCTTGCCTCCATGGTGGGCAATGTGGGCAGCTCATGCTAGGGCTTGGGGCTTCTGTGCCTGGTCCAGGGGGGTACTCCTGTCTGAGCCCACTTTCATCTGAAGACTGTGAGACATGAGCGGCTTAGGAAGCTGTGGGCAGAGCTCTGGGTATGGTTTGGGTCCCAGTGGGATCTGGGGGCTGTGCTGTGGCTCCAGCTGGCATCCCTGTGCCCAGCCCTTTGCCCTTCTTCCTCTCTCAGGGGGAGTTTTGCTCCTGCCATGGCTCTTCCTGTGAGCAGGTCAGATTTAGACACTGAGGTTTTTTCTGTACACTGTGGGAGCTTAAAAATAAACTCCCTGTGCCTGGCCAGAGCCTTGGGCAGAGCCTTGCAGGGGGACACACACCGTGGCAGCTCTCAGGGCTCCGTTTCCCCACCACGGGGCAGCAAAATGCAGAGAGAGCTCAGCATGGACTGGTCCTAACTGGGAGGAGGGCAGGAACCTCCTTGCAAACCTGTGGCCATAGAACAGAGTCACAGAGCTCCCAGGGGCTGTGGCTGGTGTTAGACCAATATTCCCATCAGGAATTGGAGTCTCAGGACTGACAGAGCCTTTCCTGACTCAGAGGCTGCTCCAATTTGCCATCTCCCTCATCCCAG
Source organism: Tricholaema leucomelas (assembly GCA_013400475.1). Lineage (NCBI taxonomy): Eukaryota > Metazoa > Chordata > Aves > Piciformes > Lybiidae > Tricholaema lacrymosa > Tricholaema leucomelas. The sequence goes on from WAAF01012606.1 coordinate 297,094, forward strand.
CATTCTCCCAACCCACAGAAGAACGTCAGAAGGGATACACCCACGTACCCAAGGGACACCTCCAGCCTCAGGCTCTTAGTGGTCAGCTCAGGTGTTTATCCATCTGTCTGTCTGTCCAGCCAACTCATAAACCCCACAAGACTCTCAGGTAGGGGTACAAACACTGCCCTCCTCCAAAACCCATGCAGAGGTCACAGCCTGTGGGGCCATGCCCAAGGCTCTCCACCATCCTGGCTGGCTGGTTGTGGTGGGCTCTGGTGCCCAGGCATCACTGGGGCTATGTTTGCTGCCCATTATCCCAGAGCTGGACCCAGAGCTGGGTCTTGGAGGCGTCCAGGGGGAACCTCTCACTGCATCCCCTGCTTGCCCATGCCACCATAGGGCTCAGCATCATGGTATGGGGCTGAGCATTCCCAGAAAGGGACCGGAGGGTCCTGTTTACTCAGGAGGGAGTGTGGAGGTGTGGGAAAGGTCCTGTGTGTCCGGCCAGCCGCTATCTGTCCCTCGGCTGTGCCAAAGGGCTCCGTGGGGCCAGCCCTTATCAGCTGCAAACTTTTATTTGCCTAAGGGACACCCACCCACCTTCTGGGGGGGGAGGGGGCTGCTGCCAGCACTGTCCCCCCGCTGCTGACCCAGTCCCACCGCACAGACGAACCCCTCACTGTTGTTGTTGGCACCTGCCGTGGGCAGGCTCTGGTGACAACAGGTCGCTCCGGCCACCTCGAGCTGCCTTGTGACAACAGGGGAACAATAGCGGGACACGGAGCCGTGTTTGCGCAGCCTCCTCCCTGGCCGGGCGCCGTGGCTCAGGCAAAGGGGCTCTGGCTCGTCTTGTTTTGCCCCTCGCAGAGCTGTTTGGACAAGCTCTGATGCCAACAAAAACAGCAGCCCGGCAGAGGGGCTGCTGGCGGTGGGTAAACAGCGGCGCGGCTGCTCCGTTACCTTTCACACGGGCATTTCCTCCGGCCCAACGCGCTGCCGGCGCTGCCACCCCCCCGAAAGCTGCGCTGCGACCCCCCCGAAAGCTGCGCTGCTCTGGGCCTTTGCGGCTCTGCTGATGCCTGGGAAGCACTGGGCTGGGGTCCCCACCTTGCGCTGGGGTCCCCCGGGGAGTTCCCTCTGGGCACAGTGAGTGTAAGGTGATGCCCCTCTGGAGATGGTGGGAACAGGGCAGGGGATCTACCCCGTTAACATCATGGAGGGGTGCAGGGGAGGCCTGAGAGCCGGTAACGTGTACTCCAGACTCCCATCCCAAGGGATTTTATCCTCTTCCCCCTTCCCAGAAGGGAAAAGAGGCAAGGGCAGGCTCAGGCAGCAGCCCCGGCTCTGCCGCAAGGGCAGCACAGGCGGGTGCCTCCCTCTCCTCTTCCTCCAGTGGCTGCTGGCAGCGATATCTCCCCGTATCACCCATATTTCATTTTCTCCAGGGTATTTTTAGTCTGTCCCACCCTCACTGGAGAGGCCCTCGGCTGAGAGCAGGCTCTGCCCTGGGCTGGCTTGGCCAGAGAAACTAAACAACAGCCCCAGCCACATTGTGTGTCTTTATCAACGTCTCATTTCCACCTATTATGCAGCCACCAGCAGCTCCACAGCTTCCACTGAGTTTATCTGCAGCAAAGCTGGGGCACAGGGCTGAGTTCTGCTTGAGGCCACTCAGGGCCAGCACCACGATGACACCCTGTGACAGCCCCTAGGCTGAGACACCAGCAGGGAGGGTTTTGCTTTCAGTGTTGAGACACCATCAGCACAGCTGGCCCTCAGGGGGATGCCCACGCTTCCCATTGCCCACAGGGCAGCAGCTCCCTGCTCCTTCAGTCCCAAACCTTCAGCCACCCTCCCCAAAGCAGCTGCAGGAAGCTCAGTCACAGCACACTTCACCTGTTTCATTCATCCAACTTTATTCAGTAAGATGTAACAGTGAGTCTGCCAGGGAGGGGAAGGAAACAGCACCGAGGGCAGTGCCCACATCCCACGCTCCTGCCTGGGTCACACAGGACCCACAGCTCCTTGGACAGGGCATGACCCTGCCCTTCACAGCATCCTGGCCTGGAGAAGGTAGGACAACTCTCATGGCCACAGTTGGTTCTTTCATCCCATCCCTTCCCCTCCCAGCACCTCAGCCCCTAGCAGGACTTGACCAGTGCAAAGTAATAAAATCAATAACAGCCTCCCCCCTCCCAGACAGCAGCTGCCAGGCTAATTCCTCCCCCCCAAACCCACAGGGCTGGTGGGTGCATGGCCCAGGCTGGACACAGGTCCCCAGATCCCCACAGAACTGCAACTTTAAAGCAGAAGCTGCATGCTCAGGCCAGTGGGTTAAAAATAACTTAGAGGCACAGACCAGATTGGAAAGGGTCCAGGGCCAGGAGGCTGGGGTGGGGCTTGTACTCCTAGGGCAATCGAGTGGGGACCCTGCAGCCATAGGGATCGGCTGGTCACTGCAGAGCCCCAGCAGAGAGCTGCTGATGGCTTAACCCCTCTGTGTCCCCTGGGGAAGGGACAGCTCCTGCAGCAACCCCCAGGCAGGAGCTGTTGATCCTACTGGCTCCATGCCGGGAATCACAGGAACAGCCTAGGGCTGGCAGCCAGGAGTCATCCCAGGCTGAGCCTGCTCCATGCAGGGGCTGGAGGCGAGTGGCTTCCCACGGCCACATCCTGGCTCTCACATCAGCGAGGGCTCCGGCAAGACCCAGGAGACGGCCAAGATGAGGAGCCCGAGGGGCAGCAGCATCCCAACATGGCCCTGGGGACAGCCTGTTCCCAGCCCATGGCTCCAGGGATTTCTCCCTTTCCCACGACAAGGCACACAGGACACAGCGTCCTGGGGAACTATCTGCAGCTTCCTTCCTTGCAGGGTCTGTGGGGAAAACAGGAGGGAGCAGAGGCTCCAGGACAGTGCTCGGTCCTGCTCCTGAGCATCACATCCCAAACATGGGCAGGTCAAGGTGGGCACAACCTCCAGAGCCTCCCTATGCCCACCCATATGGCACCAGGCAGGAGGCAGCTGCCCTTGCAGGCATAAGGGATCAAGCAAGGTCTCCTCAGCCAGCCAAGGCAAGCCTGGCACTAAACATACTGCTTCTTGGAGGCTGAGCTCCCGGGCCGGCTGCACAACTTCTCCTCCAGGGCAGGGGCATCAGCAGTCCTGGGGGCATAGGGGTCTGACAAGGGTCTGCTACTGCTGGCCAGTGCCAGATTCTCCTCGTTGTGGAAGTTGGCCCAGTTCTGCTCACTGGAGAGCTTGTTGTAGGCCTGGTAGGGTGGTGTGTGGCTGTCAGCCATGGGCAGGAAGGGGTAGTGCTTGGGTGCATAGGGACCTGAGACCAAGTTGTCTGCAAAGGTGTCCTGGCTCGGGCCAGCTGGCCTCGACGCCTTCTTGAGGTTGCTAAAGAGGTTCTTGCAGCAGAGGTGGAAAAGCTCTAGGAGATTGAGAACCAAGGAGATCAGGCCCATCACCAGCATGAAGATGATGAAGACGCTCTTCTCAGTGGGGCGGGAGATGAAGCAGTCCACCTGATGAGGACAGGGGTCCCTCTCGCACACATAGCGAGGCACCATGGAGAAGCCATACAGGTACCACTGGCCAATGAGGAAGCCAGCCTCAAAGATGCTCTTGCAGATCACACTGCTGATGTACGTCCACATCAGTGCACCTCGGATCTTGAGCCGCCCGTCCTCTGTCACGCAGATCTTGGACATCTTCTTCTCCACGACTGCCAGGGCCTGCTCGATCTTGGGGTCCTTGCTGAGGATAGCCCGGAGCTCGCTCTCCTGTTGCTTCAGTTTCTCCTCCTTCCGGGAGAGATACACAACGTGGCCGAGGTAAATCAGGGTGGGGGTGCTGACAAAGAGGAACTGGAGCACCCAGTAGCGGATGTGGGAGATGGGGAAGGCTTTGTCGTAGCAGACGTTGGTGCAGCCTGGCTGCTTGGTGTTGCAGACGAAGTCCGACTGCTCGTCCCCCCAGACGGACTCCCCGGCCAAGCCCAGGATGAGGATGCGGAAGATGAAGAGCACGGTGAGCCAGATCTTCCCGATCACAGTCGAGTGCTCCTGGACCTGGTCCAGCAGCTTCTCCAAGAAACCCCAGTCGCCCATCTTCTAGGGACACTTGTGCCTCTGCCAGCAGAGAGGGGAGGGGAAGGGAACCAAATTAATCCTTGCTTCCATGCTGGAGAACGCAGGGCAGATGGAGTCACCTCAAGCCCAGGCTTTCTTGGGACGTGCTCTGCAAACCCACCAAGGGACATTCCAAACCCCAGGAAGGGAGTCTGGCAGCATCGCAGAGCCCAGAAGTAGGTAGATGAGGCTGAGGGAAAAGCAGCAGAGCAGGGATTCACCTCCCCCAGCAGCACCCAGACGACTCTACCCACGGTTTTGGGCTGTCCTGGCCTCTCAGGACACAGCCCCTGGGCTGTTCTGGGGCTGCCCAAGGAGGTCACAGCCACAGCAACCAGAGGGGACGTGGTAGGGGGTCACAGAAACAGCCCAGGATTGTCTCACCCCTGGCTTTCCCGAGGCACAGAGAGCAGCAGGGAGTGCAGCCTCCCCGGGGTACAGCAACCACCCCAACACCACACCAGGGCTCACCCTACACTGGCGGGACAGTCCCTTGCCGTACCCTCTCTCCCTTGCCCACTTTGGGGACTCCCCCCTTGAGATAACTCACCACACACAGACCGTTTGCAGGGACCCCTGCGGGTGTCTCAGCCTCGCCTCACCTCACCGAGCCCAGCCAACGCCCCCCGCCTGGGAGGGAGGAAACAGCCCCAGCTCTGCGTCCTAATTAACCTCTCTTAATTAAACGGGTAGAGGTAACAGCTGGGCCCGTTAAAGGAACACCCAGCCCGGGCGGAGTGCCCCGGACAGCGGGTGAGAGCGGTGAGGGATGCCTGCTGCACACAGCGGGTGGCAGAGACGGGGTGGCCCCTGTCGCAGCGTTCCCTGTCCCGGTGTCCCCGAGCGGTGCCCAATGTCCCGGGGGTCCCGAGCACCCCTCACTCACCTCCGCCACTCCGGGCAGGTCTTGCCTGGTTCGGGCTGTGCTGGGTGTGAGGGGCCGGGCCGGGCCGGACGGCTTTGGCCATGCGGGGCCCGGGGGGAGCCGGGGGAGGAGCGCGGGCAGGAAACCGGGGGCCGTGCCGCAGGTGTGCGGGGCCGCCCCGCTCCGCTGCCCCTGGCCGAGGAGGGGTCCCCGGCTTGGGGATCGGGGGTGGTGGAGACGTGGAGCATCCCACGGAGGCAGCTGGGATCCACCGAGACAGCCGGGAGCCCGGGGGGCTGTCGAGGATAAAAGGGACCCCGGGAGACAGTCGAGGGACCCCGGGGCCGAAGCCATCGGGGGCGCTGGGAAGCCCGGGTGTCGCTGCCCGGGTGTCGCTGCCCTGGTGTCGCTGCCCTGGTGTGGCTGCTCGGGTGTCGCTGCCCGGGTGTCGCTGCCCCTTGTCCGCGGCTGCAGCTCCGCCACCGGGAAAAACCCGCTGAGGGGCGATAGGGACCTGCCCAGGGTTCCGGGAGCCTGCCACACGTGGGACCCTTAGCCTGGCACCCCGCTGTGTGCCCCTAAAGATGGGGGGTGCAGGTTGGGAGGCAAGGTCGGGGAAATGCCCCAGAGTGTCCCCGGGGATGTTCCGTGCTCTGCCCGTCTCGGCCGAGCTGCTGCTAAGGTTGCGACGGGCGCTGGGTGGTGCTGGAGCCACACCGGAGCTGACCCGGCCCTGTGTGCCCGAGCTGAGCCGTGCCGGGCACCGGGGAACTGGGGCACCGGGAGCCTCCTCCCTGTTTGTGGAGGGCTCAGAGCAGGGTGCAGGGACAGTGGGTGAGCAGATGTTGATGTTCTATGCACAGGCTAAAGTCCTGCTGGCTTTGAGCGGGGAACAACAACCCCGTGCGTGCCCCCTGGGACTGTCTTGCAGAGACCACCAAAGGCTGGCACGTGTGGCATGGAGTGGCTTGGGCTCTCGAAAGCAGAAACTGGGCCAGTTCACACACACGACTGAGAGCTGCTGCCTCTTCCGCAGTGAGATGTGGCATTTCCTGCTCCCAGACAGGGCAGAGCTGGGGACATGTAATTATGTTTAATATAAAACAATTGTCATGCTTCAGTTAATGCCCGTGTGCCACTCCAGGCCCTGGCACAGTGCCTGTCTCCCAGTCAGCCCATCATGAATCCTGCTTCTCCCTCCCACCACCCTACGGTAGTGGCTGCCTAGGTGGCATCATCCTCTTTCAGTGCCAGTCCCCAGTGATGCTCCGTGCCCCAACAGCCCTTGATAGGTGAAAACAATCAGCTCTGGGAAGCTGCTCCAAAACCACGAAGGAACCAGAGGTGCCCTCACTTATGAATTTGCCATCTCCCACAGTGCTTCACCCACTAGGAGGATAATGCCCAACACGGGCTTCACCCACACGAGTGAGCTGTGTGGGTGTTCCAAAGCAGACCCACACTGGTGTCAGAGCCACTTCCCGGTCAGACATCCTGTGCTGTGCAACCTCCTGGATGTTTCCTTTGGCACAGGGTACCTTATGCCCAGGGCTGGCACCACGGGTGACATGATGCACGTGTGCCCACAGGAGCATCCCACGCTGGAAGCACTTGCTTTGTGTCCCAGCACAGAGATGTGCCACCCTGACCCCAGTGCAAGGTGGGGACCCCAGCCCGGTGCTTCCCAGGCATCACCATCACAACCTCTGGGAGCGTTTGTGCACACTGCGGCCGAGCGAGCTGGGAATAGTCTGGCTGGGGCAGCAGCAGACCCCATGTGGAGCGCTGCTTGAGGAGAGATTAAATGGAAATCATTTCTATTTATTGTAATATTTATCAAGGTTTAGTAAATCATTGATGCTGATCCCTCCTTCATTTCCTCGGGGGCCAGCCTGCGCTGCTGCTGAATTAAAGTTTAACAAGGCATGACGAGCTGGGAGGAGCTGGGAGCTCGACCCGCGCTGCCCAGCAAGACCTGGCCATGGGCTCCTGAAGAAGCTACTGCAAATGCATTTCTTCCGCCCGCACCAGCCCCTCCCCACCCTGATAGGCAGCATGCAGAGCGGTGCCTGTGTACAAACAACGCAACCTTTATTGGCCTTTTAGATCCGTAGCTCGAGCTGCCGCATCTGTCCGGGGTCAGGGGGGATGTGAAGGTATTGAGGGAAGCAGCAGAGCCAGCAAGGGCATTTGGGCAAGACAGTGGCATGGTGTCTGCAGGAGCACAGCGGGGAAAACTGCTTCTGCCCCAGTGCTGGCAAACTGGGGACTGTCACTCTGCTAGGTGACACCGGCCCTGAGTGGGCACCAACCGATGCATTCGTACGCAGAGCTGAAGGACCCAAGAGGAGCTGTTGGGACACAGGAGTCCCCTTGCTCCTCCCTCACCATCCCCAGTCCCTGTGCTGTCCCAGCTTGATGGCTCCATCCCTGCAACTCGTGACTAGGCTTGCTGCTGGGTAAGGCACTGGTGTCTCTGTTGATAGGATGGCCAAGCCCCATGGTGCCACCATGTGCAGACAGAAGAGCTCCAGGGCTGCCTTAGCTTACCTGCATCTGCTCAGGCACACATGGGTCTCTTGAGGGGCTTCAGTTTGTTGGCTGTAGTTATTTTTCACATGGGCTGACTCTCAAGGGTTCAGGGACTTGGCAGGCTTGAGATGCTGCTGGGCCAAGCAGAAGGTGAAGGGTCCTGGAATGGGTGAGCTCACAGATCCTCTCCTCTGTGGAAAGAACAGACACCTTCAGGCATGCCCAGGGGCAGCAATAACCTCCTGCCATGGAGCATGCCTGTGCTACTGGAACACCTAGGGACGTGCCCATAACCCTGAGCAAGGGAGTTCCCATGGATGTGACCCCTTCCCTTACAGCTGTTCACATCCTGGCTGAACAGTGGTGGCCTCGCCAAGTGGCCACCTCAGGGACAGCCATCCCTGGACATGCCTCCCTCCCTCTTTCCCTCCCAGCACCCCACCAGACAGCAGACAAGTTAGGAGCTGAGCACCACGGGGCTGCCACACACCTCGTCTGGGACTTGTTGTCTTTCTCCTCCAGCTTTGGGTGGCACTGGCAGGTGGAGGCTTTGCTGTAGCTGACGGAGCGCTTGACAGACTTCCTCCACTTCCGTGCGCTCCGCACAACCCGCTTGAAAATGAGGTAGAAGATCTCACAGACAGTGAGGACGATGCAGATGGAGGAGGCTCCGACCATGAAATAGGTGAAGACTCTTTTCTCAGTTGGCCGAGCGATGTAGCAGTCTACAGTGTTGGGGCAGGGCTTGTCGGCGCACTTGACCAGCCGTGGCAAGTCAAAGCTGTCCCACATCTTGTGGAGGAGGTAGAGGAACAGGATCTCAATGATGAGCTTGAAGAAGAGGCTGAGCAGGTAAGTCCACCACAGCCCGCCATGCTTCTTGCCCGTGTCGCTGTAGAGCTTGGGGCAGTTCTCCCCATTCTTCTCCCTGTTCTTCTTCTCGCGGTCTTCCCGGTAGGCCACGTGCATGATGACCAAGAGGGAAGGACAAGTGACAAAGATGAGCTGCAGGGCCCAGAGGCGGATGTGGGAGATGGGGAAGAAGTGGTCGTAGCAGACGTTGGCGCAGCCTGGCTGCCGCGTGTTGCAGTCAAAGTCCTTCTGCTCGTCCCCCCAGACGCGCTCAGCCGCCACCACGTAGACCAGCACGCGGAAGACGAAGACCACGGAGAGCCAGATGCGGCTGAAGGCTGTGGAGTACTTGTTGACCCCACTGAGCAGTGCCTGCAGAGTTTTCCAATCCATGGTGGCCGGTGGAGAATGGAGTCACCCAACCTGGAGAAGGAGCGGCAGAAGCAGTGGCTGAAGAGCAAGGTGAGGCAGCAATGGTGCAGCTCATCTCCTGCTACACTTAGCTCAGTGACCTCCTGGAGTCTCTCCTTCCACTGCATGAGACTCATTGAGGGGGTGCGACAACATCCCACCTGCAGACGCTGTCCTCACACCCTCTTGGTGAGAGGTGAGTCAGTGCCTCTGCCCCTCCTGATGGGGCCTTTGCTGTAGGGAACGAGCCACTTGGCCAAGTTTCTGCCACCGAGTCCCTGGCCTGATGGCACAGGTTGTATAACTTGGCAGCACAGTCTGCTGGAGTGGGCCAGGATCAACACTGAAAAGCTGTGCAGGGCGCTTGGCACGTCAGCAAAGCAAAGGCTTGCATGGACACCAGCCCTGCCAGCTGGCAGGACCCTTGGGACAGGGGTAGGAGGAGGCCCTGGGGCACATTTCCACCTAACACCACATCTTCCTCCTGAGCTGCTGCCCACAGAAGCAGTACCTGAAGGGGGCTACAGCAAAACTGAGGGGGTACTTTTTAGAAGGGGTTCTGCAGGGCTGCAACTCCAGGGTCATGCAAGGTTCTGGCAGAAAGAATGCGCCAAAGGCCCATGGGAACCATGAGCGGCCCAGCAGGTTGGGGCCAAGGAGGCAGCAAAATGGCTGGCAAACACTACCAGGGGGAACACATCCCAACTATCACCAGCCCCAGTGCTTAACTGCTGTGTTTGCTAAGAGATGTTTTGTGTAAGAAAAAGCTTGGACCTTTCAGACAAAGGCTTTGTGTGTGGCTGCTGAAGAGCACACCCCAGGAGGGCAGGGCAGCCCAGGACCCAGTGGGCAGCTCCAATTTCAGGCCAAATCAATCACAGAACTGTTTTGGTTGGAAGAGACCTCTAAGACCACGGAGTCCAACTGCCAGCCTGACACCACTGTGGCTACCAAAAGCTTTGTTCAACCCCCAGGAGCTGATTTCTTCCTTTCCAGCTGCTCGGGTCAGTCAGCATCGTGTGCTCATCTTCTCACTCCCAAGGACCTGCTGCCCATCACCGCCCCCAGTGCCCTGCCAGACGTACCTGGGAAAGGCTCAAACTCATTCCCTGCTCACCAGCGGCTGCGAGGTGGGAAGTGCCCAGCCTGGGGCATAGCCAGGGGTGTGATGGCACGAAGACAATCAAGGTCCCCTTGTCCCGGCAGGGCTGTGTGATACGATGAGATGTGCCAGGGCTGCAGTGAAGGAACAGAGCCTGAAGTGCTGCCTGGAGCACAGGAGGCCACCAGGGGCCTGTCCCTGGCTGGGGCTACCCTGTCGCAAGCCCCAAAGCTGCCACTGCTCTGCCTTGCTGCCGGCCCAGGGATATACCAAGAAATGTAGCTGAGACAAGCAGGGTGAGGCTGGGTCCTGTGCCAGCCTGTGTCAAGTGCCAGGGCAGTGTCTCTGTGCCTACCCAGCTTTGCTCCCATCCCACCTGAAACCAGGAGATCCTCCTCCTTGGCAGACCTGTGGCAGCAAGCCAGGGTGGGCAGCAATGGGGAGGGAAGCAGCTGCTTTCCCACCTCAGCCCAAAGCTGGTGCCTGCCAGTGCCACCTTGCCAGCCTACCAATTCACCCTTGCCCCCATCTCAGTGCCTTTCCAGCACTGGTACTCAGCTGCCCAGCACCCATGTGGCCAGCTCAGCCCAGTGCTGGCTCCAGCCATGGACCAGTGGTGGGATGGGAAGGGGGCACGAGTGCTGTGCCAGGCTGCGTGCTGGGGTGCAGTGCTGTGGGAGCTCCACAGCCTGGCCAGCGCTGGCAGGCAGCCAGGCAGAGCAGAGGCAATGCTCTGGGTGTGCTCAGCTATGCCTGCAGCACTCGTTTGCCTCCCGTGAAGCCCAACAAACTTGGCAGCCCCCAGCATGCCAGTCTGCTGTGTCACCAGCAGGTCCTGCCCCACGGGGGTACAGGGTGTTGGGCTCGAAAATGCCCAGTTCCTGCCTGGGGTGCAAACATAACAGAGTGCATCTGAGCCTGTTCTCGGGGAGGGGGTTCAGCCTCTTTCACTCCCTGGAGAGGGTGATGGGACAGGGAAGCAGGTTCTGGGGTGCTACTCCTCCTTGGCATGCTACACTGTGCCAACCCCCTGCATCCCCCCTTGGGTGCACAGGGTCATGGGCCGGGGAGCCCAACACTGCCTGCAGGGTCCCAAGGTGGCACTATGCAATGTTGGGCTCCCCACATTCAGGCACCTCAGGCACAGCAGCCCCAACCCTAACCCAGCTTGCACCCACACCCCTTTAGCACCCTGGGGTCTGTGCCCCACAACCAGCAGGTCCTCAGCAGCCCCATGAGCACCCCACACCTGTGCCCACCCATTAGAGTTACCTGTCCAACCAGGGAAGGGCCAGATGGAAGTGGCTGTGCCCAGGCAGCTTTGGCAGCGAGGATTCTCTGTCCTGGTGTGAGTCCGGAGCCCTCCTGCGTGCCCAGGCTGTGTCGGCGGCGCCGAGCGGTGTGCGGAGGGGAAGGTTTGCTCTGTTCCCAGTCACTGGGTGAGTCTGGCAAACAGCTCCTGCAGAGCTTCTCCTCCGTGCACAGGCAGCCACACGCTCGGGTTGAACAATCGAGGCGGGTCAGGTCCTGCAGTGAGATCAGCGGCGCTGGATTCCTCCGCAGGTGGCTCCTGCCAGGTGATGCCTTGTGTCCCGCTCAAGTGGTTCTGGGCAAGCCCAGCACCAACTCTGGGGCAAGCCCAGGGTGGCTGGGGCTCAGCACCAGGCTCACCCCTGTCCCCCTAGCTCTGGGTCAGCCAGCAACTGTTGCTCAGGATCAGGAATTGCACAATGCCAACCCACTTCTGCAAGGATTTTGCCTTGGAAATAGTTATACAATAGCTCATCAGTGTCTCCTACCCACGGAGCCACCGCCCTGCCAGCCATGGGGCATCCTGGATGAGACCTTTCCCAAAGAGTGGCACAGCCCAGGTGGCAGAGCATGGCACTAGGGTCCCCATTCAGTGGGACCCTGCTCTGCCAGTGGTCTCCATGCCTCTCCCCATGGGTCCTGGATATATCCCTAAGGGATGTCCCTCTCCCCAGAGCACTGGTGGCTTCCAGAAGGCTAAGTCAGCTCCTCTATGCCAGTGCATCCGAGTGCCCTCTCAGCCAACCCCCGTGGAGCTGCCCTGATCGGTGCCTCTGCAGACGTGGCCCGGGCATGGACACGTTTCCGCTTGCCCACGGCTTACCTGGCCTCTTGGCTGCCCCAAAGCGTTCCTGGCATTGCTTTGGCACACCCTGGGGCCACCACGGCGTTTTCCCTGGCCCTCGGAGCCCCACAGGGCTCCTCACCAGGGCCACTCCTCCGTGGAGATATGTTTGAAGTGCCAGGTGCTTGATGCCCTGAGAGGTTTGCTCCCTGCACCCGTGGTGGGGAAGGAGCTGCTCCTCCAGCAGCTTTTTGGCTTCAGGAAATCAGCTGAAGTGTGTGGGGATTTTCCAGGCTGGGAGCACAACAGGGAGAGGTCACAGGAATGAAAGCCCAAAGCAAACCCTCATGGAGGGCTGGGGATGCAGGGTGGGGTGACCCCAGAGGAAGGGACAGACCCAGGCGCCCTCATCCCAGAGGAGAGCAAAGGGGGCTCTGGAGCTTCCCCTCACGCAGGAGCTGCCTTTGCAGGGCTCTATCTGCAGGATCAGGAATCTGAGCTATGTTGCAGGGAGCCGGTGTGTCGGGAGCTGCCTCAGGAATCTGGGGGCTGTGGCCTTTGAGATGGAAAGCCCAGAGGAGGGGGAAGCCAACGAGAAGAACCAGCAGCTGGTCCGATGGCTTGTGAAGACATCAGCCCCCCCTGCCCCACAGTAAAACCCTGTGAGGGCCAGGTGAAAAGCAGGGCCAGAGACCCCCAGCAGCCTCTTGCTTCCCGTTTGGGCATTTCAGGAGGGGCCACAAAGCCACAGCAATAAAGTTCAGGTGCTTTTGGCACAGGCAGAAGATTCCCCCCGAGGCGGCTGGGTGGGGAAGGGAAACGCCCCGTGTTTGCTGTGCTTTGCAGTGCTGAGCTGGCATTTTAGGTGTCTCAGCAGAGAGCAAGTCCCTGCACTCCTCCTGCCACCCCTCTGCTGACTGATCTGGCGTGGGCACAGGGACAAGGCACCAATGCAATTTTGCTGCTCTCAGCACCGGGGAGCCCTTGGAGGAGCTTTGGGTACATGTGCCAGGGCATGTCACCCTGCTGTCACCCTGCTCCATCTCAGTGGCGTGATGGGTAAAAGGCTCCAGTGCCAGATGTGAGCATTGAAAGCACTCAGGGACTTCCAGTGGCCCGACCTTGGGTCCTCCACAAAGGGAAAACTCAAGCAGTGGAGCCAGAGCAGAAGGGAAACCTCAAAGTCTCTTTAAAAGGGTCTTAGCCGGGGCATGGCAGGAGGCAGCACTTGGCTGCCCGCTGGGACCCAGCCCAGCCTTTTATCTCCAGCATCCTGGCATCCCACTCCAAGGCCATGTCCCTGGGGAGGAGACTTCCCTTCCACGAAGAGTAAGAGGAGCCTGGGAGTCAGCAGCTGGAGCAGCTACTTGCTCCAGCACAATGGATGTCAATCAGAGTTTCTCTTCAGTTCCCAGGAAGGGAAGGGTTTTGGGGCAGGGAAGGATCAAGACACTGCTGGGAAAGACAGGCTGCCCCTGACCTGTGCCACCATGCATGCCAACCCCACACATCCCTGCCAGGCTGAAGGTAGCAGTGGGTTTGTTTTAAATCTCTTCTCCCCAAAATTCAGAGGGCTTTCTGGTCACCCCACAAGCAAATATGACATCCTGGATGATGGTGGAAAGCCTGGGGATGTTCAGATTGTACTGTGACACCCTCCAGCTTGTTTGCTTTCCTACCCACACTGCTCCTGCCTCTTCCCCCAGTGCCTTGCGTCCCAGGAGGTAGCCCAGCCCCCAGCCCCCCCATTTCTGCAGCACCAACTGGGGTGCTACAGAAAGCACCCTCAGAAGCAGTTTAGAAAGAAGCTGCCAAATTCATCAATTCATAGAAGGGTTTGGTTTGGAAGGGAACTTAAAGGTAACCTAGTTCCAACCCCACCCCTGCCATGGGCACAGACACCTTCTACTAGCCCAGGTTGCTCAAGGCCTCATCCACCCTGGCCTTGAACACCTCCAGGGAGGGAGCATCCACAGCTTCCCTGGGCAACCTGTGCCAGTGTCTCCCCACCCTCACTGACAAGGAGTTCTTCCTAATCTCCAGTCTAAATCTTCCCTCTTCAAGCTTAAATGTCCCTGTTTGCCCAGCCAGCCCCCACTGATCCCAAGCCTGGATGGTGCAAGACACCTGCAGTGCTGGCTCCCAGGGAAATCAAGCAGCACAACAAGAACTGGCAGCTGGCTCAGCAGGTCTCTCGCAACGGACACAGCCCCAGCTGCTGCTTTGATGTGCAGAAGTGGGGCAGGTGGGCAGGGAGGCCGCCCTGGGTCTCGTCTTGATTAGCACTCGTGGCTGAGGAACACCTCAGGACTTTGCAAATCAAGGAGAGTGTTGATCAAGACTGGCCAACCTTGCTTGAAAACAAACAGCCCAGCCCTAGCTCTTTAAACCTGGAGGCTGTGGCTTCCACACAAAGAACAACTTGTGTAAGGCTCCAGTAAGGAAAACCTTCAGGTGGCTAATCCAGCAAACATAGCAGTGAGAGCAGACAGAATTAATCAGGTTGCAAAAAGACCTTTGAGATCATCAAGTCCAAGACAGGAGGCAGAGCTCAGCACAGCTTCACCTAAAAGGAGCTGGTGGAATCCAGCTGTGTTTCACCATTTGGACAATGGGAAGAACTTCTTTGCCATAAGGATGGTGGAACACTGGAACAGGCTGCCCAGGATGGTGGTAGAGGCTCCATCCCTGGAGACATTCAAGGTCAGGCTTGATGGGGCTATGAGCAACCTGCTCTAGTTGCAGATGTCCCTGCTGATTGCAGGGGAGGGGGTGGACAAGATGCCTTTTAAAGGTCCCTTCCAACCCAATGCATTCTATGATCTGCCTCTCTCTCACCCTAAAGATCTCCAAATTCACCAGTGTCAGCACAAGGAACCCACCATGGAGCACTGGAACAGGCTCCCCAGAGAGGTTGTGGAATCTCCTCCTCCGGAGGCTTTCAAGCCCAGTCTGGATGTGTTCCTGTGTGACCTGTGCTAGATTCTGTGGTCCTGCTCTGGTGGGGAGGTTGGACTGGATGATCTATGTCCCAACATCTTGTGATCCTGTGACTGTGTGCCCCAAGGGTCCTGGGCTGGCAACAGGCATCCCTTTAGGACTCCTCCACCATTCCCATCCTCATGGGACAGTCAACCTGCTCCCTGCCTGCCCTCAGCATCCCCCAGCCACATCGACCCCTCTGCCTCCCCTCTTAGAATCATAGAATCAGTCAGGGTTGGAAGAGACCACAAGGATCAGCCAGTTCCAACCCCCCTGCCATGCCCAGGGACACCCTACCCTAGAGCAGGCTGCCCACAGCCTCATCCAGCCTGGCCTGAAACACCTCCAGGGATGGGGCCTCAACCACTTCCCTGGGCAACCCATTCCAGCCTCTCACCACTCTCATGCTCACAACTCCCTTCTCACATCCAGTCTGAACCTACCCATTTCCAGCTTTGCTCCATTCCCCCGAGTCCTATCACTGCCTGATACTCTAAAATGTCCATCACATCCAGGCTGGTCTCTTTGCTCAGGATGGGCTCTGGGAAGCAGCTTGGCTTTGCCCAGAATGTTTCTTCAGGTGGGAGCTGGTTCATGGAGTCAGAAGGGCTGCAAAGGAACGGTAGCTGCAGTGACCTGCAGCTCGATCTGCCAGGACACGGTGCCAGCATCCTCCTCCCTGCGCCGCTTCCTCTGGGCAGAGCCAGCGAGCGAGGGGACTGCTGGTGCTGAGGGAAACTGCAATAATAACAATCACACCCTCTAAATACAGCAAACCCAGCAACAGCTCGAGCTGCATGTTCCATATTAATGTCACTTATGAGTGCATTTGCCATGAAATTATTGTTAATTATTCATCCCAGCTAATGCTCAGCTACCGCTGATGGCCTCAGGAGCTGCCGTGCAGCCTGAGTCAATGAATGATGGCAATAAACCAGATCCTATTCTGCCATTTAATGGGACTGGTTAATCACTGGTTGGGGTGGTTTTCCTCTCCTCTAGCTGGGTGTTTTTCTCTGCCTGGTCAAGAAGATCCAGCAGCCCACAGCAGGCTCTGCCTGCCCAGCTGGATACTCACCCTGTGCTTTGCTGTGGTGGCTGTGGCACCAAGCATGTGCTCTTGACCCCACTCAGCTAATGTGTGATTGACAACCATCAGGTTGGGCTGAAGTGCCCTGAACACCTCTGGTGTGGCTTCTGTAGGGTGAGGGATAGAAAGAAGGGTTCCCTCAGGGGGCTTGAAGGTACCCAGCCTGGCTGGCCCCTTTTGCCTGCCACATCACAGAAGCGTAGGGATTGGAAGGGACCTCTGCAGATCATCGAGTCCAACCCCCACCTTGCAAAGGCAATTTCACCTAAAGAAGGTCACACAGGAACACTTCCAGGTGGGTTTTGAATGTCTCCAGAGATGGAAACTCTCCCACCATTCTGGGCAGCCTGTTCCAATGCTCTGTGACCCTTAAATTGAAGAAGTTCCTCCTCATGTTTGGATGGAACTTCCTATGCTCAAGTCACCTGGGGATGGTGACAGCTCTGGGTGTGCCTGCCTGTGCCCAGCAGCCCATCTTAGATCCACAATGTGTTTATTTGAAAGCCTGGCATTGCAGGGTGACAATGAAGCTGTCCTCCTTGCGTGCCTGTGCCCAGTGCCTGCTGAGTGCACCAAGGCTTTTGCTGTTGACCTGCTGGGTGCAGGCACAAGCCCTTCCCTGGACAGTGCAACCTTCTAACACCCCATACATCCCAAAGGTCACCCTCCAGGCTCCAGCCAAAGCCATCACTCATGCCCAGCTCCAAAGGCTGCTCCCTTTTTCAGTGGCTTCTCTCCAGCAGACCTGAGCATCTGGCTGGTGGTTGGTCACCATGGCTGGTGCAAACCCAGCATGGAGCTGCCCATGGAAATGATGCTTCTCCAGGGGCGACTCAGCCCTCGCTCTGCTCTTCGTGGAATCACAGAATGCTCTGGGTTGGAAGGGACCTTCTGTGCCCAAGGAGCAGGAGAACAGTTGCTTTGGTCATCGCTTCTGAGGGACAAACATATTTATTCATTGCAAGGGTACCCTCAGGACCAGCTAAGCCAGCCCGGCTGGGATGAGTTTGACCTCCAGGCACAGCTGCCAGTTCACCAGCACAATAGAGCTGCCCATCCCTGCCAGCTCTCGAGGACCACACATGTCCCACAGCACCCAGTTTTACCCTGAATCAGGGTAACCAGCTCCTGCTTTCCCCCAGGCAGCTCTAGGAAAGAGTCTCCTCCTCAGGCAGTGTGTCAGGGGTGGAGGTTGTGAGTGGGATGGAGGTCATGGGGGGGATGGAGGTCGTGGGGGGGATGGAGGCCACCCCGTGGAAAACCTGCCTGTCCGTGCCCGCGGGCTCGGCGCAGTCGCGGCTGTGCCGACGGCACTGGTGGGTGCTGAGCAGGAGGCGCTCGCGGCACCGCTTGCCGATCAGGTAGGCAGCCTCGATGAGGTTCAGCACCACGCAGATGCAGGTGGTGACCACCATGAAGAGAGTGAAGATGGTCTTCTCGGTGGGCCGGGAGATGAAGCAGTCCACCACGTTGGGGCAGGGCTGCAGCTCGCACTTGACCAGCCGGGGCAGGCTGTAGTTCTCGTAGAAGCGGTAGAAGATGTAGAGGAAGACCATGTCCACGCTGGCCTTGAAGATGAGGCTGAGCAGGTAGGTCCACCACAGTCCCCCCCGCTTCTTGCCAGGGTTGGGGTAGACGCAGTGGTAGCTGCCCCCGCCGGCATCGCGGCGCCTCTGCGCCTTGGCCTCCCGGTAGGCCACGTGCATGATGACCAAGAGGGACGGACAGGTCACCAGGATGAGCTGCAGGGCCCAGAGGCGGATGTGGGAGACAGGGAAGAAGTGATCGAAGCAGACGTTGGTGCAGCCTGGCTGCAGAGTGTTGCAGTCGAAGTCCTTGTGGTCATCGCTCCAAACCTTCTCGGTTGCCACCACATAGACCAGCAAGCGGAAGATGAAGACCAGGGAGAGCCAGATGCGGCCGAAGGCTGTGGAGTACTTGTTGACCCCACTGAGGAGCCCTTCGAACACCCCCCAGTTCATGGTCCCCCGGTCCCTTTAGCTAGCCTGGCAGGAGAGAGAAGATACAGTCAGAGCAAAGCAGCAGTGAGAGGTCCTCTTCAGAGCACCCAAAGCACCAAGCCACCCTCCTGCCTGGGTGGCCTTGGAGGCCATCTCTGACCTTCAAGCACGCAGGGAGATGCTTGACACATCCCCAGCACAGACCTGGTCCCGTAGAGGAGTCTCTGCAGTCTCCTTCTGCAGTGTCATGAGGACACGGCAAAGCCCAAAGCATCCTTCAGCCGCGAGCAGCTACACTCCACAGCTCAGCCCTCACCAACCTGTGCCACCCACTCCAGCTCCTGCCTCGCTGCCCAGGTATTTGTTATTGATTTCCCTCACGTTGCCAGGCCTGGCCCAGGCTGAAGACAAATAGGAGAAGCTGGGGCATGACTCATCTGGCTCCACCACAGGTCCTCTCCCATCGCTGGAATCTGCCAGCACCTCCATTCCCCGACTTGGGCAGCGTGGGAGGAGCTCAGCACCAACCCATGCTTTGCCCACATGCCGTGCCCACACACCATGCTCACATCAGGCACGACACAGCCCACAGCAGAGGCAGCAGCTGAGCTGGGAAGGGGGCTGCACAGCACAAGGTGCTGCCCTGAGGCTGGGCAACTACAAGAACCAACTCTCAGCTCAAATTCATCTCAGCTTGTTCCCGACCCAGGACCCCGAGCAGCTCTGTTGGTCCCGGATTGCACCGTGCCCAGCAAACCCACCCAGAGTGAGGCTGCAGCCGAGCAGGGCTGCCAGGGCTGTGCTTGGCACTGACTCTCCTGAAATATTTCAGCCACCAGCCAAACAAGAAGGTTGCCCCTCGCTGGCAGAGCTCTGGGGGGTGAGCAGATCCCCTGCTCAACACACCCTCGCCCATGGCACGCAGCAGCCCGCAGGGCTGCAGCCCCCAGATTGCTCCTTCCCCACCCACAGTTCCACCACCACCAGCCATGGCTGTGCCCAGCACCCTGGCACTGGGTCGCGCTGTGCGGGCTGCATCCTGCAGCAGATGCCTCTTCCCGAGCCCCAAGCCCACCTCAGCAGGGGTGGGGGCTGCAGCAGAGGAGCGCTGGGGTGCCACTTACCCTCGGGATGTCCCTCTGCCGAGGCCGGCGCAGGTGCCGGTCGGTGCTTGCCCAGGGCAGGAAGGCATCGCCGCTGTGCCAAGCGCCGGCACCACGTGAGTCACCCCCGGGAGCAAGGAGGAGATTCCCAGGAGGAAGGGTTGGGGTTCCAGGCAGATCCCCACGTGTCCCGTGGGCCGTTTCCTGGGGTGAAAGGTGCCCAATCCTGCTGTGGTGCAGGGAAGGGCTGCACTCGCTGCTCTGCCGCGGGGGAGGGTGGAGGTGCTTGGGGCCGCCTGCCCTCAGACGCTGCAGGCATGCTAAGGTGCCCATCGTGGCTTGGGGGCTCTCCATCCCCTCCCGGTGCCCATCTTCCCTTGGTTGGACCTGCTATGGGGACGTGACCAGAGTCCCGGGAGCCTCAGGAGCCGCCTGCCCGAGGCTCTGGGAGGCTCTCAGCTCAGCTCGGCTCTCAGCTCAGCTTCCCCAGCCTCCCCGCCTTTTCACCCAAACTTTGCACCGCGGCAAGGACTCCAGAGGAGCCTTCCTCCCAGCCGCTGACGAGTGGGTGGCAGTTGAGCATTTCACTGAGAGTTAATTAAGCACTTTTCCTGCACTCCCCTCACCTGCAAACTGCAACCAGTCTCTTCCCCATCACGGCTGCTCCCCCCACCATGGAGCCCTCAGCTCACAGAATCCCTTCTTTGAGGTCTGAGCCCCACTTTGAGGCTCTGAGCACACAGCAGAGGTGCAGGGGTGGAGGGTCAGGCGGGTGGGGATCCAACAGGGGAGTGCTGCTGCATGAGGTGCCAAGAGCTCAGGTAGAGCTGGAGCCATCCCAGGAGCAAGCAGAGGTTGCAGCTGCAGTCCTGCTGGGTTAATAAAGAAATGAATAAGTGTAGGGAAACAAATCTAAACAGCTGTAAAGCAAATTACCACTGTTTGTGGATGGCTCGAGGGAAGAGCTCTGCAGTTGGAAGCCAAACAAGCCCTTTTTTTGTTCGTTTTTTTGCCCCTAACATGTCTGTGCAGTGACTGTGCCAGGAAAAGGGTTCCCAGAGGCTGTGTCCTGCCATGGGCAAGCAGAGCAGCACCCACCCCAGCAGCACCCACCCCACCAGCACCCAGCTATGGGTGGGGAGGATGTTGTGCTCCGGTCAGCCCCAGGCTCGTGAGTGTGCAAAGGGTCTCTGTTGGTTTGCTGCCTTCTGGGTTAGAAACCCTTCCTCTGGGGAGCTGCCAGGTGGTGCTGGGCTCTGGGTACATCACAAAGCCCCTGATGGCCATCCCAGGAGCATGGGTGCAGCCCCTGTGATCCCATTTTGTCCCCAGAACCTTGCTTAGATGGCAGGAGAAGATTTCCCAGGGATGTGGTTGAGGTCCCATCTCTGGAGACATTCAAGGTCAGACTTGATGAGGCTCTGAGCAAGCTGCTCTAGTTGGCAATGTCCCTGCTGAATGCAGAGGGGTGGACAAGATGACCTTTGAGGGTCCCTTCTATGATTCTGTGAGTGGCCATGCAGCTTTCCTCTCTCCATCCTGCTGGTTGGGTCTCTGCCACTGAGATGAAGTGGAGGTCAGTGTCAGCTGCCTGGCAAATACCTGTGTGCTGGGTTAGGGTTCATCCCTCCCCCAGTAAACTCATAGAATCATAGAATGTTTTAGGTTGGGATCTCAAAGATCATCCAGTTCCAAGCCCCTGCCATAGGCAGGGACAACTCCCACTAGAACAGGTCACAGAATCACAGAATCATAGAATCAGTCAGGGTTGGAAGGGACCACAGGGAGCAGCCAGTTCCAACCCCCCTGCCATGCCCAGGGACACCCTACCCTAGAGCAGGCTGGCCAGAGCCTCATGCAGCCTGGCCTTAAACACCCCCAGGGTTGGGGCCTCAACCACCTCCCTGGGCAACCCATTCCAGGCTCTCACCACTCTCATGCTCAACAACTTCCTCCTCACATCCAGTCTGAACCTACCCATCTCCAGCTTTGCTCCATGTCCCCAGTCCTGTCACTCCCTGACAGCCTAAAAAGTCCCTCCCCAGCTCTTTTTGTAGGCTGAAAGCCTCATCCAACCTGGCCTTGAACACCTTCAGGGAGGGAGCATCCACAACCTCCCTGGGCACCTTGTGCCAGTGTCTCACCACCCTCACTGTCAAGAGCCTTTTCCTAACATCTAGTTTGAATCTCTCCTCTGCCAGTTTAAACCTATCCCCCCTCCTTTGCCTGTCATTACAAGACCTTGTCCATAGTCCCTCCCCAGCCTCCCCGTAGGTCCTCACTACAACATGGATTTTTGGCAAGTCAGGAAACATGAAGTTGTGTTTTTTATAGTTTAAACTAAATCTAACAGTATAAGGAGAATAAACTACCAGAGAAATATCATAACCTTAAGGAAGATGAGGAAGGGGTCATGTGGCAGCGAAGCAGCAAAAGCAGCAGCAGCCAAAACAGCATCAGGGGAAGACAGCAGCAGGCGCAGCGAAGCAGCCAGGGGAAGGCACAGGCTGTGCTTCCAGCCATAAAGCTCTTGATGCTCCAATGAAATGATATTAACTTATCCTTGCTGCCATTCTATGGCCTATCCCTAGGATGTTCACCTCTCCACTCAGAGCTTCCACCTCTAAGTTTCTCTGTTCCGATTTGTTTTAATGTCTGAGCTAGAAATCGGCTCAAACAGCCACAAAAAAATCAACAGGGAGAGAGAAAACCACAGGGTGAGATAAAGCAAGAGGCAAGAGGTTCCTGAGCAGCAGACAGGGCTAAACTCAGCCAGCAAAGGCCACAGCAACTCACGGGACATCCTCTGTCCTTGGGCTGGAGGGCACCAAGTTCCTGCAGCCAGAGCTGATTTCCCACTACTTAAACCTGCTGGAAACCTCAGTTTCCCAGAGGCAGAAGCATGATGCTGAAGGCTGAAGCCTCCACCAGCCAACACCAGGCAGCCCTGGTGGCACTGGGGACATGGAGGTGTAGTAATGGCAGCACTTTATCTTCCAGGAACAAGCCCCATTAGTACATTTTCTCTACAAGATGAAATATTAATAACACTTTGCATTTATATAGCGTCATTCATCCAGGAGTCACCAGCCCAGCTCCTGGCATGAATCAAACACCACAGCCAGCTCTTCAGCAGGCAGGTAAACTGGATCAGACCCAGTGTGCTGCACACACCGAGGCTGGCCACCCTCCAGGGCACTGCTGCTTTATGCTGATGCCTTTCAGGGGTGAGACCATCTCCTGCTCCCCCTCAGAGATGGCACCGCTCTGGAGAGGTCAGCTGCATCTCCAGCCAGCCCACCTGCCTGGCAGGGAGTTTTGCTGCCATCAGCCAGAAGCTGCTTTAGGACAGCAAAAAGCTGCCCTGAGTCACTGACATTTTTTCCTTGAAGCCTTTGGAATTGCAAGGCTTTTCCCACTCTGTAAAGTACCAGTAACCACAAACCCAACCCACGTGGCCAGGGGATGCTCCCGAGTGGCAGTGGGCTGCCAACTCCTCCAGCTGCCAATGTATTCCTGATGTTGTGCTGATGCAGCAGGGCCTGGAGTTCTTCAGTGTGGTTAGGAAAGAATCAGATCAGAATTAATCAGGTTGGAAAAGACCTTCAAGTTTATCGAGTCCAACCTATCCCCTAACACCTTCTAATTAACTAACCCCTGGCACTAAGTGCCTCATCCAGACTCATCTTAAACACCTCCAGGAATGGTGACTCCACCACCTCCCCGGGCAGCCCATTCCAATGCCAATCACTCTTGCTGTAAAAAACTTCTTCCTCCTAACATCCAGCCTGAACCTGCCCTGGCACAGCTTGAAGCTGTGTCCTCTTGTTCTGTTGCTGCTTGCCTGGCAGCAGAGCCCAACCCCACCTGGCTACAGCCTCCCTTCAGGGAGCTGCAGACAGTAATGAGCTCTGCCCTGAGCCTCCTCTTCTGCAGGCTGCACACCCCCAGCTCCCTCAGCCTCTCCTCACAGGGCTGTGCTCCAGGGCCCTTCCCAGCCTTGCTGTCCTCCTCTGGACATCTTCCAGCACCTCAACATCTCTCTTGAATTGAGGAGCCCAGAACTGGACACAGAACTCAAGGTGTGGTCTAACCAGTGCTGAGCACAGGGGCAGAAGGACTGCCCTGGTCCTGCTGGCCACGCTATTCCTGATCCAGGCCAGGATGCCATTGGCCTTCTTGGCCACCTGGGCTGTCAGTCCACAACCAGACCCTGACACAACCCCAGGGCTTCTGCAGCACAGAAGAGCCAGCAGGGCACTGCTGGGGATGGTATTTCCTACATCTGTCTTGTGGCACTTAGTGCCATGGTTAGCTGATTAGATGGTGTTGGGTATGTGAGGATCTCTAAGGTCTTTTCCAACCTGGTTAATTCTGGGACTCTGGGGATATTTTCATCTTAAAGAGCCTCAAAGTTAAACCCTCCTCCAGGTCTGTGGCACAAGATGATTGCAGAGGCTTTTACCCACCAACTCGACAGGTTAGGAGGGTTAAATCCCAGGACTGCTGCTGGATAAATACAGAAACCAGGTCCTGGGTGAAGGTGCAGAGCTGGGGTGAGCTGCAGAGAAGTGCTGTTTGCCCAGCCCAGCTGTCACAGGCTCACAGATTGTTAGGGGTTGGAAGGGACCCAAGGAGATCATCGAGTCCACCCCCCCTGCCAGAGCAGGACCACACAATCACAGGATGTCACCATTGCTATGCAGGGAAGGTGCTACCCTGCTTGCAGGTCATTACAAACCCCCTAACAGATCAGAGAAAATTAAACAGCCAGGGAGCAGCCTGGGTGCTGGCTGAACCACCACAACTCTGTGAGCATCTGCCCCTGTTGCAGTGTAAGGGGATGCTGCATGCCTGGCTCAGCCATGGTGCCCTGGGACCCTCTCTGGCTTCCTAAGACCTTCCTTGGCCTCCTGAGACCTTCCTTGGCCTCCTGGGATCTTCTCTGGCCTTAGCCACTGGCCCATGTCTCACAACTACTCCTCCATCTTTGGGGCTCATCATGTAGGTGGTTGTCATCTCACCACACTGCCAATACCCTTGGAGACTTGCAGACCTCCTAAGGATTTCCTCAGAGGACTCCCACAGCTTTATTTGACCTCCTACACCTTTTTGGCCTCCCCTTCTCCTAAGGGGGGCAGCAAAGGATGGTCAAAGTCTTGAAGATGCTGACGGCTCAGGCACACAAGCCATGGGACCTCCCATCTCCTGGCACACACGGGAGGAGCCAGCACAGCACCAGCACCACAGCCTGGCTGCACTTTGCCCCAAGGAGGGCAGAAAGAAGAATGTTCCCAGTCTGTGCAGACCTCTGCAGTGATGGTGAGGGATGGCATGGAGAAAAAACTCATAAGCTGGAGAATCCCAAGGTCCTAAAACACAGGCAGGGAGGGTTTGGGGCCCCTGGGATGCTTTCAGAGTCCAACCCAGCCCTCAGCCCCCTCTCAAGGGGTCCATTTCTGCCTCTGTTGGGTTGTTTGGGCAAACAATCATCATCCAAATGACATCTTTGCCTTTGCCACTGACCTTGGTGGCACTCAGATGGACGACCCACAGGTCAAAGTCTTTATATCCTATTACCAGTCTCCTGAGTCATGCCTGTCCCCTGGCAAGTTATATCATTTAGAAATGGCAGCTAAATGGGAACGAGGTCGTGCTCCCAATACAGCGACAATAGGACATGACAGCACTTTTCTGAGTGATTAAGCCTCAGGTGATGTCAGGGCTACAAGACAAGTGGCTGAAGGCTCAAAGACTTTAATCACCCTGGATGTGTCATCCCATCCCCACGCTCCATCCTCCTGGGGTGGCCTTTTAGTGCCAAACCGGAGGGATAGAGACCAAAAAAAAGCCCAACCCCAAAAACCATTAAGCCCAACCTGTGCACCTCCCCCCCCCCGCCTCCGCTCCAAGTTATCCGTGCGGCAGGGACTGCTGCTCGTCATCAGCCCCAGCAGCCTGGTGGCCCTCAAAGATCGTCCTGCAATAAATAAGCTCCGATGGCTTTCAAGAAGCGCCTGGGGCCAGCGAGCAGACGCTAGATGGCATTGGGGGAACGCTCCGTGCGCTGCCGCCTGCCTTCCCTGCAGCGCTCTGGCAAAGCGGAGCACAAAACTCGGCATGACGGAGCAGAAAATGTCTCTGCTGAGGAGCAAGAGGAGGAGGAGGAGGAGGCTGCCAGCTCACCTTCAGCCTCGCACCGGGCTCTGCAGCAGGGCAGCTGCGCGGCCCCCGGCTTGCTGGGGACACGGACGCGCGGGGCTGCGGTGGAGCTCACGGTGCTGAGCTCACGGCGAGCAGCTCACGGCGAGCAGCTCACGGTGCGGAGCTCACGGTGGGCAGCTCACAGTGTGCAGCCTCTTTGCTGAGCTCACTCAAGAGCTTCTCCTGCTTCGATCCCGAGTTTATTCAGATTGGGTTTATAACAAGCCGGCTGGGCCCCGGAGCCTGCGCGGCCGCTTGCTGCTCCCCAGCACCCAGCTGCCCCCACATCAGCACCGGCGTGGCCGCTTCAGGGCTTGCTGGGTGCCTGCCTGGCTGTGGCAGCGTGGATCTGGCCAGCTCACCCGAGGGATGGCTACCAAGAGCAGGGCTTTAAACCGAGTTCAAAGCTGAGCACAGCTGCTGACACCAGGAACTCCTCCTCACCTGAAAGGGAAGATTCCCCCCTCCCCCCTGCAGACTGGACACAGGCTTTCCTGACCACAGTCTGGAGGGAAGCAGGGAAACTTCTGGAGACTTGGAGGCTACAGCCCCACAGCCAGGAAAAAAGCTTCAGGCAACCCGCAACACCAGGTTGGAGCAAGCAATTTTAGCTGGGAGCAGTTAGGCTCTTCCCCCTCTGGCTGGCTCCCCATCACTCACCTTCTCTTGTCCCTGCCTAAGCAGGGTAACAGTTAGCAAAGCCCAAAACCCCTCTGAAGAAGCTCAGTTTCTTCTGGAGAGCTCTGGCCAGGCAGCCTGGTGTGACAGCTTCCTTCCTAAAGACGAAATCTGCTTACACCTGAAACAAAATTCTACATTAAAAGCAACCCCTCACCCCTCTTGGCTTGCTCTTGCTGCTCCAAGGGGACCCTGGGCAGCAAACCCATGAGCTGAACCCTGAAAAGGGTCTGGACTTGGCTCAAAGCAGGAGATTTTGCACCCTCTTGCCTTAAAATATCAGCACTGTAATTAGCTGCCATCTGAAGCTGGAGTGGGAAAACAGTGAGCAAACTGTTTTGCCCCTCTCTGTTTTCAGTTCAGCTTGAGAAATTTGTTCAGGCTGACCTTTTCCCTCCCAGACCCCTTAGAACTCCCATTCCACAGTGGCATTTCCTAAAAACAGGTCAAAACGGCACCTCCCCCATCCCCCCAACCCTGAGATCCTGAGCAGCTGTAGGGATGATGTGCTCAGCACCACGCCAATGCGGGGAGAAAGCTCTGTGCCAGAGGACCTCAGTGGTGAGATTCCTGCCCCAGGAGATGCTCCAGGCTCCTGTGGGTACTCGTGGCTGCCACATAGCCAGCCACATCCTCCCAGCAGCTCTCCAGGGCTCCCACATCTCATCACCTCTTCATTAACGTGGAGAGCTCCAGGACATGGTCTGCGATGTGCAGGAAGCACAACAGAACACTTTGTGAGCTGGAGATTCAGTTGCTCACTTGCTCCCTGTGGGCCGGGAGCTGTGCCTGTGCCAGGCGAGGTACCCAGTGCCCCCCCCCCCGCCATGCTGCCACCCTCCCCAGTGAGGCAGGGACAGGTCGACATGGACAGATGAAGCGAACAGGGTGAAGTCTGAGGGGGTTGCAGAGTGCTTTTGAGGGGAAGACAGCTGCCACTGCTGCCACCCATGAGCGTAACCCATCCTCCTGGCATTCCCCTTGAGCCGCACCTGGCACCTCTCTAACCCTTGGTGAGCTGAATCTGAGGGCAGAGATGACACAGAGGTGCTCAACATCATCTCACAGCCACCCAAGAGCCCCCCCAAGCAGCAGATGAAAGGGATGAGGCTGCAAGGCATCACCTGCTGCAAGGCAGTGTAGGCTTCCCTGCTGTTCTGTCTCCGTCCCCATCAGTCAGGACCACCAGGGTCAGGCTTTTCCCTCTCATCTCCTTTGGACAAGGCTGCCAGGTCCCACTCATCTGAAAGCAAACTCCCAGTAACAGGGATCTGAGATCAAGCTGTCACCTGTTTAGACTTCTCTAGTGCATCATTTAAATCCTCACCTCACCCATCCTTTTCTGTTCTGTTTTTGTCCCTGTAAGGCTGCTGGAGTCACAACTTACGCTCCAGATCATTTCTTGCTCTAAAGGATGCAGTGAACTTCTTTGCCTACCAGCTGAGGATGTCTCTCCAGATGTGCAATGGTTGCATTTTGGTGGCTGGAGGTGGAGGTTCAGGTCCTCGTGTGCCCTGCGTGTTCTGTTACATCAACAACAGCAAAGACAGAGGAAGCACCTGGAAAAACACAGGAAAGCAGGAGGCCACGATGCCTGTTTTGGAAATCTCAGTGCTGAGGTAGCACAACAACACCTTAAAGGGCTCTGCTGCCTCAGACAAGACTGCCTCCAGCACCACCTCCAAGAGCAGAAACCACCAAGAGCAGGGACACCTCCCACCAGCCCAGGTTGCTCAAGGCCTCGTCCAAACCAGCCTTGTACATCTTCTAGGGACGGAGCATCTACAGCCTCCCTGGGCAACCTGTCCCAGTGTCTTCCCACTTCGCTCCAAAGAGTTTCTTCCTAATCCCCACTCTCAATCTCCCCTCTTCAAGCTTCAATCCATTCCCTCTCATCCCATCGCTACAAGCCCTTGTCAAAAAGTCCCTTCCCAGCTTTCTCGTAGGCCCCCTTCAGGTGCTGGAAGGCTCTCTCTGAGGTGTCCCCAGAGCCTTCTTTGCAAAGCAATAGAAAGCTCAACCCAGCACAATACCTTCCTCAGAGCCTAATCATTCTCCAGCGCATCAGAGGAAGAAGAAGGGATCAAAAGCATCCTCCCTGCCTCCCTGCTCATTGACGGAGAGCCTGGAGCCTGGGCCTGGCGGTGCCCCGGCTTTGGTGGAGCTCGACCCTCGTCTGTGGCACGGCCTGCAATTATGGCTGGGAAAAAAGAAGGGGCAGCTCGCCCTGGGCGTGGGAAGAATGAGAGGCAGACGCCTTTCATCCGCACCCCACCGGCCGCCGCCTGCCGCTCGCTATTCTTAGCCCTCCTGATCAAGGCGAAACGTTTCCTCCTCCTGCCATTGAAGCCTGGAGCCTCGGCAGCGCTCGGGCGGCGCGGGGAACCGGCGGCACGGACTCTGAAGGATGGAGACCTTCCCGGCCCCACACTGCGGGCCACGACCTGCCATGGTGGCTTTGAAGCTCAGAGAGAGCGGCTGGCGGAGGCAGGTGTTTGTACATCCCTACGGATGACTCTGCTGCTCCTTGCCCGCCGAGGAAGGGCAGCCTTGGGTCGTGCTTGATGTGGGAAGTGCCGTGGCTGGGATGGTGGCAGGCAGCAGAGCGACTGTTTGGGCACCTGCCTTGGTGCCCGACAGAGGTTGTGGCCTAAGGAGGAGTGAAAGGTAGTGATAGGGCTCGGGGGAATGGAACAAAGGTAGAAATGGGGAGATTCAGAGTGAATGTTAGGAAGAAGTTGTTCAGCATGAGGGTGGTGAGAGCCTGGAAGGGGTTGCCCAGGGAGGTGGTAGAAGCCTCATCCCTGGAGGTGTTTAAGGCCAGGCTGGCTGAGGCTGTGGGCAGCCTGATCTAGTGTGAGGTGTCCCTGCCCAAGGCAGGGGGGTTGGAACTGGCTGATGCTTGTGGTCCCTTCCAACTTTGACTGATTCTATGATTCTATGGTTAAAAGGGGCTCCAGGAGGAAACTTTGGTCACTGTGATTGAAAAAGCCTCTTGTGTTCATGGACTCATAGAAGGGTTTGGCTTGGAATGGATCTTAAATATCATCTAATTCCATCCCCCCTGCCACGGGCAGGGACACTTCCACTAGCCCAGGTTGCTCAAAGTCTCAATATTGACTAAATCCCCTCTCAGTCTTCTCTTCTCCAGACTAAGCAGCCCCAGGTCCCTCAGCCTCTCCTCATCAGGCAGTGCTCCAGTCCCCTCATCATCCTCATAGCCCTCTGCTGGACCTTCTCCAGCACATCCCTGTCCCTCTTCAACTGGTCCATGTGGTCTCATGTAAAGCCAAGGGAGCAGAGCTGTCCCAGGGACCAAGAACGTTTGAGAAGCAGCTGAGCAGACACCAAATACCCCTGGTGACACTCGCAGCCCCCAGTCTGCTACAAGAAGACTTTCCTGCTAGGGAAAAGGAGAGTTACTGATGTCACACACACTCCCTGCTGCCCTGGATGTCACACACACTGCCACTGCCCCCACAGGCCAACGTCCCCATGCGTGGGGGACGGAGCTGGCTCGCCTGGACCAGACCCAGCAGCCTGCTCCTTCTTTTTCCCAGGCTATTTTTATCCTTTTGCCAATGACAGATTGAGGGCTTCAAAAACCAGCCCGGTGAACTCTCTCCTGCTTCCCCGCCATGGAAATTACCTCACACTGGTTCAAAAGGGAGAGCAATTTGCAAAACAAATAAGTCTGCGATTAGCTAACAAGCGGCAGCCTGACCTTACAGGGACCCTTTCATTAGGAGACACTTATTTCCTGAGACTTCTCCACAGAGCACCGATTAAGTGCACTGGGATGGCAGGAGCTGCTTCATACTGGTTTAATGAATTAAATATATGCTCCTGTTTGGCTCTTAATGTTGAAAAGAAACCCCTAAAATAGAATTAAGTACAGCAATTGTCACATTCCCAAGGCTGAGCGGCTCTCTGCTCGGGCAGTTTCCCTTCGCTTTCCTCTCCCCATCACAAAGTTTACTCTGGCCCTGTGCTTCTCCTGTCGCTTCATGCTGAAAGGGGCTTGCAAGGAAGCTGGGGAGGGACCTTAGACAAGGGCTCTTCTGCCCAGTTACTAATGCTAGGACAAGGGGAAATGGCCTCAAGTTGTGTCAGGGGAGGTTTAGGTTGGATGTGGTGAGGAAGTTCTTTCCTGAGCACTGGAACAGGCTGCCCAGGGAGGTGGTGGAGTCGCTGTCCCTGGAGGGGTTTAAAAGGAGAGTGGATGTGGTGCTTGAGGCTATGGTCTGGTGATGAAGGATGCTGGATGAAGGTTGGACTGGATGATCATAGAATCAAGCAGGTTGGAACAGACTTCTAAGCTCATCCAGTCCAACCTAGCACCCAGCCCTATCCAGTCAACCAGACCATGGCACTAAGTGCCTCATCCAGGCTTTGCTTCAACACCTCCAGGGTCATCGGCACCACCACCTCCCTGGGCAACCCATTGCAATGCCAATCACTCTCTCTGCCATTAACACCAGCCCATTGATGTGTCCTGCACAGGGAGCTTGAGAGCTCTCCTCCAGCAAACAGAAGAGTGCTCCAGGCCCTCATCTTCTGTTGGGGCTTAGAATCATAGAAACATAGAGTCAACCAGGGTGGAAGATACCTCCAAGATCATCCAATCCAACCTAACACCCAGCCCTAGATCATGGCACTAAGTGCCTTATCAGTCTTTTCTTTATCTTCTTTCATCTTCTCTGTCTTCTCCCTGCAAATCCAAGCACAGCAGCATGAGCTGTGCCCCCACCACTGAGCACAGCCAGCCTACGCTCATGGTCTGGATGATGCTCTTGGAGCAATGTGGCTCTGGATGGGTGCAGGGAGGCTTTGGGTACAGTTTAGATTTGCCCAAGAGGGAACACCTCCTGGGATGCTCCTTAGCCCACTCTGCTGAGGTGATACTCACCTTAACTTTCCTGAGGAATAGCCCTTCCTGGCACCTCCAAGGGTCTGGGAAAAAGTGATGGAGACAAAAAAATAACAAGGAACTCATGGAGGAAGCAAGAGACCCAAATGTCCCAGCCATGGGGCTGCTGTCCTGGAGCTCATGGGGCTGCAAACCTCCCCCATTAGGTTGATGTGCCTCTGGCTGGTGTGTAATTTAATTACTGCATGCTTAAAAGATTAAACCCACGATTAACAGAATTTATCTGGATTAGCACAGGAGGATTTTTAAGTCACCACCAGCTCATGGCAGAGCAAACCAGAAAACTACAACCCCCGGCAAAAGCACTGGGGCTGAGTGGCAGCCCTGGAGTTGCTCCGTGTGCCAGCTCCTTGGGGAGCAGGAAAGCTGAAGGTGGGGACCTGCCAAGAGCACTAAAACCCTTTGCAGTGCAGTCAGCACCACGCTGGCAGTGATTTCACCTCACCAGAACATTTCTCCTTGATCACCTTCCCTGACAGAGTTGGGGCTGTTCAGCCTGGAGAAGAGAAGGCTCTGGGGAGACCTTAGAGCAGCCTTCCAGTACGTGAAGGAGGCTACAAGAAAGCTGGAAAGGGAACGGGTTGGACTTGATGATCTATGAGGTCTCTTCCAACCTTGGTGATAGTGTGAGACTGTGTGAATTTTTACCAAGGCTTGTAGTGACAGGATGAGGGACAATGGCTTTGAGCTGGAAGAGGGGAGATTGAGACTGGAGATGAGGAAGAAATTCTTGAGTGAGGGTGGGGAGACACTGGAACAGGTTGCCCAGGGAGGCTGTGGATGGTCCCTCCCTGGAGATGATCCAGACCAGGTTGTGAGGCCTGGAGCAACCTGGGCTGGTGGGAGGTGTCCCTGTCCATTGCAGGGGGGTGGAACTGGATGATCTTCAAGGCCCCTTCCTACCCAGTCCATTCTATGTTTCCATGCTCCATCACTCCGGCACACACATCGCTGCTGGAGAACATTCCTCTCCCAGTCCCCAGCCATGAATTTGAGGCTGTGCTTAAACCCATCTGTTACTTTTCTTAAGTCAGTTATTAGATGTCCCTTTATGGGGGAAAGAAAGAAGCTGGGTGTGAGGGAAGAAAACTCAGGCATGCAAACTGGGAAGATTTATGAAATCAACTGGTTTAAATCAAATTCACAGGTCTCCAGCTGATGCTGTGCCCCAGCAAGCATTATTGTTTCCCTCTCAGGGGTGAGAAGGAGAATGTGAAATTCATTTTCCTATGCTGGGAGGGGAAGGAAAGATCAAGGGCAGAATTTTCATCAGATTGCTTCTTCCAACAGAGCTATTTACAAATCCTCATCCCTTTACCTAAGCAATTGCCTCATCTGGCTGTCGTGGTCAGTCCTGGCAGGGGCAGAGCCAGAGAAGGACCAGGGCCAGGTAAACATCTCCATTGGCTCAACCAACATTTTGCAACAGCTCTGAGAAAATTCCTCTTTCTTGAATGGGGCCTGGAGCATCTCTGTGAAGGGGAAAGGCTGAGAGGCTTGGGGCTGTTGAGCCTGGAGAAGAGCAGCCTGAGAGGGAATGTTCTCAATGCTCAGCAAGAGCACCTGCAGCACCACCACCAGCAAATGGAGAAAAGAAGGCTCCTGGGAGACCTTAGAGTTGCATTTCAGTATCTTAAGGGAACCTACAGGAAGACTGAGGAGAGACTGTTTGGAGGGGCCTGTGGTGATAGGATGAGGAGCACTGGTTTGAAACTGGAGCAGGAGAGATTTAGTTGGAATGTTACGAGGAAGCTCTTTGCAATGGGAGTGCTGAAACACTGGAACAGGTTGCCCAGAGATGTGGTTGCTGAAACACTGAAACAGGTTGCCCAGAGACGTGGTTGAAACCCCATCCCTGGAGACATTCAAGACCAGTCTTGATGCAGCCCTGGGCAGCCTGCTCCAGTTGGAGGTGTCCCTGCTGCCTGCAGGGGCTTGGCCAAGATGACCTTTTGGGGTGGGGGGGAGGATCCCTTCCAACCTGACGCCTTCTGTGATTCTGTGAAATGCCTGTTGGTTGGATGAGGCTGGAAGCACAGCCAAGGACACTCATCCAGGCATCTGCTAAGGGGTGAGGATGCTTGGGAGCAGCTTCCTGACCTGCAGCCCTTCCCATGGCTGCTGCCTTAGGACTTGTCTGGCGTTCCTGGCGCTGGCTGGCGGCGCAGTGCCGGGCGCTGGGCAGAGCTGTTTGATTTGAAATATTAGCGAAGAGATTAGAAACAGTGCTCATGATTTTGTGATGCATATGGTAATTAAAGTGTTACATTGCAATTATGATGTAATTAAACTGTGGGATGCTCTTCAAGATGCAATTGCCACTCATTTGCATAACTGACGGATTTGCTTATTATCACCCTTTTAATATATGTATTAAAAAGAGCATCAAGAGCGGCGGGAACGGAAGCTTGCAGCAGCTTTACTCAGCGCTCAGCCTTCCTCCAGCCCACTTTGGTGTTC
Organism: Tricholaema leucomelas; assembly: GCA_013400475.1. Lineage (NCBI taxonomy): Eukaryota > Metazoa > Chordata > Aves > Piciformes > Lybiidae > Tricholaema lacrymosa > Tricholaema leucomelas. The sequence continues at coordinate 330,478 of WAAF01012606.1, forward strand.
TGCTGTCTCTCCCCAGCCCCAACCACCATTGATTCTCTGCTCCTAGGCAAGACTTGAGAGCAGCTCCACTGAGCAGCAGCCCCTCAAAAGCCCAGCCCTCGGTGAGCCCCAGGGTTGGAGCATGCACATCTTCAGGACAAGGGGCAATGGGTGGAAGATCAGCCATAAGAGCTTCCATGTGAGCCTGAAGAAGAACCTGAGGAAGAATTTTTTCACTGTGAGGGTGACAAAGCGTTGGAACCAGCTGCCCAGGGAGGTTGTAGAGTCTCTCTCTCTGGAAATATTCAAGAACCATTCAGTGTGATCAGCTCTGGGTGATGCTGATCTGGCAAGGGGGCTGGACCAGATGAGCTTTTGAGGTCACTTCCAGCCCCTGACATTCCATGATTCTAATGATTCAGCACATCCACCCTTGGGCAGTCAGTGGGGGCTTGGACCCAAGCAACTTCTGGGTCACCTCCATCCTGACAAACCACTGCCAAACTCTCCTCTGCATCAGACTCTTCACAGGGTTGTAGAACTCCTGGGGTCATTGCCCAGAGAGGTCATTGAGGCTTTCTCCCTGGAGGTGTTGAAGGCTAGGCTGCATGAAGCTCTGGACAGCCTGATCTAGTGTGAGGTGTCCCTGCCCATGGCAGGGGGTTGGAACTGGCTGATCCTTGTGATCCCTTCCAACCCTGACTGCTTCTATGATTCTATGATCACTGTTGAGGTTGAAAGAGACCTTGGAGCCATTCACTGTCTTATTTCAGACAGAGGTTTTCACCTATTCCAGCCTCCCCAAGCCCTTTCAAGGATGCTGTTTGGGGGGTCTCTGTCTGGAAAACCCCAGGAACTGGATCCAACCTGACTTTTCCAAGCTATTACTGCAAATCCCTGCCCTCTGCTACACCCACGAGCTGCACACACATGGCCCAGGGCAGCCAGCAAAAGGCTTACGGAGAGATCGCTAATTCTCCTCCTGGAAAGACCTTCCTGGATCTGTAGACTTCCTGGATCTGTGCTGCAAACCAAACAAATCACCTTCTAAACTAAGTCTGATTTTCTCCTTTTTTAAGCTCCTCAGACCTCCCTCTGGGGAGCTAAAATAAAAACACCCTCGGAATTGAGCTGTCCATAACCTTGTCGCGATCAGGCGGCCGTGAGTGGGTGGAACACGTGGCAGGGACGTGGGCACACGTTAGGCAGCCCAGGAGTGAGGGCTCAGGAAGAGAAATCTTCCCTGAAAGCTAAATCCTGTGTCTGGACTTTGTTTTATCCTGAGAAGGCCATGCCTTAAAACATCCCTGACAGCTGTAATGCCTCGATCTGACTCACTGAAGAGAAGGAGAGATGGCTTTTCAAACGCTTCCTTTTATCTGCTGTTTTAACCTGCACTGAGAAACATGAGATCCCTGCAAAACGTGATGCCTGCTGTTGTGCAGGAAGAGATCTGTCAGGAAAATAACAGCACAGCTTTCAGAGGACAAAGGGTTAGGCTCTGCTCCATCCCCTGCCTGGAGAGACCCCAGGGAACGTGGCTGGGTTTAACGCTGCGCGGGGCAGTGGTGCTTGGGTTAGACCCAGAGCAGCTTGTGCCATCGAACCCCAGGGAGATGTGTGGCTCTAGAGGAGTGATCTGCCAAGGTTTGCTGCTCAGGGCATCCTGCCTTCTCTTAAAAACACATTTGTCTTTGCATTATTGCCTTCCCAAACTCTGTATCTCATTACAGATGCTGTTAGCATTGAAAATAGACAATATTGATTTAGGCAAATAAAATTGTCTCTCTTTAGGCTCCACACACATCCATGTGGACCAGCATCAGGCTCCTGGCTGCAGCAGGACCAGGTGTCACTCAGCTACCTGGTGCAGAGCTAACAAGGCTCTTCTGCTGCTGAAGGGAATTGGTCAGAATCATAGAATCACAGAATGGTTTGGGTTGGAAGGGACCTTAAGGGTCACCCAGTTCTAAATCCTGGCCACGGCCAGGGACACCTCCCACTAGAGCAGGTTGCTCAAAGCCTCATCCAGCCTGGTTTTGAACATCTCCAGGGGTGAAGCATCCACAGCTTCCCTGGGCAACCTGTTCCAGTGTCTCCCCACCCTCACTGGCAAGAATTTCTTCTTAATATCTAGGTCTAAATCTGCCATCCTCAAGCTTCCTGCTTGGTACCCAAGGATCTCCTATGGGGATCTGCTCTGCTGACGGCCAAGACTGCAGCCAGGGAGGGGAAGGAGGCTGCTCCCCCTCCAACCCATGTTGTGTGCTGCGGTGGGTTTGGGAAGCGACAGGTCAGGTCAAACACCATCAATCACCAGGTCAGACACCATCAATCAGGTCAATCTCCAGCTCATCGATTCCCAGCCCCTCGTGAGCCATGGTCTTGGAGAAAAAAACCACTGATAGGCATTTAGAGGCAGGTAAAGGAAAAGCTTTTTCCCTTCCCTCTAAGCACAGCAGATCTATGATAGGGCTTTTGAAACTCCAGCATCCCCCTGGTAGGCAGAGTGTTAGGCCTGGAGGTGGAAATAAATGACTCCTCACCAGATTAAAAGATCTATGTGACAGCAGAGAAGTAGCTGAGCCACATCTAAGGAAGTGCTGAGCATCAGCCATGCTGGTGCCAGGAGTGTGCCCGTGGGGCTCTCTTTTGCCCTGGCAGAACCACCTGGGACCCCTGTGCACCCTCCCTTTCCCCACTTACTTTGGTTTGGTTGGGGAACTCTAGAAGCTTGCTACTCAAAATGGGTGTGGGGTTCACCGGAGTCCGATCCCGCATCGAGCTCCTGTTGCTCCTTTCCCCCAGCAGAGCAGGGCTGCCACATCAGCCAACTTTTAAACTCATTAGCAAAAGCAGATGCTTAGATCCACAGTCCCTAATGACTGTAAATGAGAGTATCAGTTTATTGACTGATGGCCTAATTGTTGCCACCAGGACACAAGCGATAGCTTCGAGCCCGAGCGCTCCGTGCTGGAGGATCCTCAGCCTGCTGGGGAGAGAGGGAAAATCCTGCTGAGGCTGGGGCCAGGTGAGCAGGATGGGCTCCCAAATGATTCCCAACTGATTCCAGCATGTGAACAGTCAGGCAGAAGTTAATTCAATTACACTTCACTCCACAGAGGTCAAAGCCTTCGAGTGAGTGTTGCTGCCTGACCTTTTGTGGGGTCCACTGACTTGCCTGCGCTCTTGGCATGGTAATGAGGAGGCTGCTGGGAGCTGTGAGCAGCAGTGTGTGCCTTCCCTTCCCTCTCTCCCTGCTTCAGCTGGCCATGAAAATGTAAATATAGGGATGGAGGGGAAGGTCATAGCTCGGTCTCTGTGCAGCCCTGTGATGGGGAGTTGTGCCTGGGTGCCATTCAGCCCTGCTCCTGCACTGACCCTATGATGGACAGGCCACGAGAGCTCACTGGAGTGATTAACTGGGGCTCTGCCTTCAGAAAAGCATCTAGAGACTGACCCTGACCCAAAGATGGTCACAAACTCCTCTGAAATCAAGAGGTCCTGAGCATATGTCCTGTTGGCTCACAGAGCATGGATTATGCAAGACATCGCTGCCTTGGGATGCTCTTGGGGATGGATTGCTACAAGGAGCTGGATTTGGGGAGGATCTCATCAGAAACCAGACCATGACCTGTGGAGTCTGTGCGAGGTGCCAGGATCCACAGACAGCAGCCACAGGAGCTGCTCCACCATGGATCAACCCCCACCAAAATGCTGACACAGCATTGTGTGTGTTCACAGATTGCACTGGGCTGAAAGGGAGCCTCAAAGCTCATCCTGTCTGACACCCTGCAGGCAGCAGAGACACCTCCAGCTACAGCAGGCTGCTCCAGGCAATACCAAGTCTGATCTTGAATGCCTCCAGGGATGGGGCCTCAACCACAGCCCTGGGCAGCCTGTTCAGTGTTTTCATCACTCTCACTGTGCAGAACTTCCTCCTGATGTCCAACCTACATCTCCTCTGCTCCAGTTTCAAACCATTGCCTCTCATCCTATCACCACAGGTCCTTCTAAACAGTCCCTCCCCAGCCTTCCTGTAGGTCACAGGCTCACAGGATGTCAGGGGTTGGAAGGGACCCAAGTTGATCATCCAGTCCAATCCCCTTGCAGGACCAGACAATCTAGCTCAGGGCACACAGGAACACATCCAGACAGGCCTGGAAAGGCTCCAGAGAAGGAGACTCCACAACCTCTCTGGGCAGCCTGTGCCAGGGCTCTGGGACCCTTCCAGGCAAGAAGTTCCCACTTGTGTTGAGCTGCAACCTCCTGTGCTGCAGCTTCCATCCATTGCTGCTTGTCCTATCCCAGGGAGCAGTGAGCAGAGCCTGTCCCCCACTCCTGATCCTCAGCCTTCAAATAGTTATCAGTATTGATTAAATCCCCTCTCAGTCTTCTCCAGACTAAGCAGCCCCAGGTCCCTCAGCCTCTCCTCATCAGGCAGTGCTCCAGTCCCCTCATCATCCTTGTAGCTCTCTGCTGGACCTTCTCCAGCAGATCCCTGTCCTTCTTCAACTGAGGAGCCCCAAAGTGGATACAGTATTCAAGATGAGGCCTTGAAATACAGCTCTAAGGTCCCCCCAGAGCCTTCTATTCTCCAGGCTGAACAACCCTCACAGGTCATCTTGTCCAACCTGCATACAGTCAGCAGGGACACCTCTAACTAGAGTAGGCTGCTCAGGGCCACATCTACCCTGATCTTCAATGTCTCCAGGGAAGATGCCTCAACCATATCCTTGGGCAACCTGTTGCAGTGTTTTACCACTCCCAGAGCTCCAGCAGACCTTGGGGGCAGAGAGATGGCCATGAAGCAAACAACCTCTGCTTTGGCTTTGAGTGATGTTTTTCCATCACCTGCAAATCAACAGGGCAACAAAAAAAAAATCAAACCTTCCTCCCCCTGAAAAAAACACCCCCAAACCCCCCCAGATTTGCAAGAGGATTTAAGAGGCATCAAGTTGCCTGGATACCAGATCTTGTAAGTACCCAAAAAGTAATTATAAAGCAAGGAATCTGTCTCAGCTAAGCAGGCGGATGGGAAATTGGAAATCCATTTCTGAGAGACTTTCTGCTTTCTAACAAGACAGGTTACAGCTCAGCCTTGCTCACAGCAGCCTCACACATGCTCCTGCTCCACACCCTCCCAGCTGCACCTCCTTTGCAAAGCAAAGTCAGAGCAAGGCTCAGGAATTCCATATGGAAGAGGACTAAGAGCAGCCAGGTTCTGGCGGGGCAGTGTGGATTGGCAGGTAGAGAGCAGCATCCAGGCAAGCAGAGGATGAACAGAGGGTCCAGGAGGGATAAAACTGAGCCAAGATGCACCACACATGGGACTGCTCCACATGGACTGCTCCTTTTAGCCTGGAAAAGAGGAGGCTCAGGGGTGATGATCCTGATGGTCCTTTCCAACCATAGTGATTCATAGTGATTAGATGTTGTGCTGAAGGATTTGGGTTAGTCAAGGACTTGTCAGGGTGAAACTAATGATTGGACTCGAGGAGCTTGCAGGGCTTTTCCCATCTAAGGAATTCTGTGATTCTGTGATCTCATTGCTGTCTGCAGCTCCCAGAAGGGAGGTTGTAGCCAGGTGAGGTTGGGCTCTTCTGCCAGGAAACCAGCAACAGAACAAGGGGACACAGCCTCAAGTTGTGCCAGGGGAGGTTCAGGCTGGATGTTAGGAGGAAGTTGTTGGCAGAGAGAGAGACTGGCATTGGAATGGGCTGCCCAGGGAGGTGGTGGTGCCAATGACCCTGGAGGTGTTGAAGCCAAGCCTGGCTGGGGCACTTAGTGCCATGGTCTGGTTGCTTGGCCAGGGCTGGGTGCTAGGTTGTGCTGGCTGAGCTTGGAGCTCTCTTCCAACCTGCTTGGTTCTATGATTCTATGATAACCAATGGGATAATCCCTCCTTCAGGCTCAGGAGCCAGTGCTGATTGTCCCAGGAGAGCTGGTCTGGGTGGCTGCCTGCAGAGGCAAAGTTGGACAAGATGACCTTTGAGGGTCCCTTCCAACCCAATGCAATCTGTGAATCTGAGGAGCCCAATGCAGCATCTCCCAGCATCTCCAGCCTGCATGGCTCACATGGATCCCTCCAGCTCTCCCAGTGCCTGTTCCTGCCACCCTCCTGAGTGCAAAGCCACAGCTAATCTCCACACCACCTCACTCCCTCCACGAGGGGAGCTCACACAACCTGGCTTCCCAATGCTGTGTTTGCCTCTGAGCTTTGAGTGCTGCCATAACCCCTCCAGATGGTTGGCACATGTGAGTCCCACGGGTCCCCAATTAGCTGCAGGGGCTCTGCTCTCCCCTGGCAGTCCCCCAGATCCTGCTCTCAGGGCAGTGCCATGTTGAGAGCTGAAAAGCAAACCTCTCCTGTGTGACACAAAGAAGCTGGCAGCCCCATGCAGGGCTTGCTGAAGCCACCTCCTGTCACCTCCTCCCCTGGGTTATGGAGGGTATGGCTGATGGAGCCAGCTGGGCACTGCCACACCAATTAAAATAAACCCTTGATGGCTCTGCTAATGAGAAACCCACTCTGAAACCTGCAGGTCTGGTGTTTTGCTCTTGGAGTGGGGGGTAAAAGGTTGAGGAAAATAAAGGGCAATTGAAAAAAAAAATCCCTCTGCAATCACAGGATCCAAATTCCCTCACCAGGACTCACTTCAGGCTCAGCAAAAGCAGCTCAGATCAGCTTCTGGCTCAGCAAAAGCAGCTCCTGCCAGCCAAGAGAAAGGGTCTGGAGAACAAGTCTTAAATGAGGAGTAGGTGAGGGAGCTGAGGGTGTTTAGTCTGGAGAAGAGGAGGGTGAGAGGAGACCTCATTGCTCTCTACAACTCCCTGAAAGGAAGTTGGAGCCAGGTAGAGGTTGGGCTCTTCTCCCTAGCCTGACCTCTTTGGGTGGTTCAGCCCTTTCCTACACAAGAGCTCCAACCACAGAATCATAGAATCATAGAATCAGGCAGGGTTGGAAGGGACCACAAGGATCAGGCAGTGCCAACCCCCCCTGCCATGCCCAGGGACATCCTACCCTAGAGCAGGCTGCACACAGCCTCATCCAGCCTGGCCTGAAACACCTCCAGCCATGGGGCCTCAACCACCTCCCTGGGCAACCCATTCCAGCCTCTCACCACTCTCATGCTCAACAACTTCCTCCTCACCTCCAGCCTGACTCTCCCCACCTCCAGCTTTGCTCCATTCCCCCCCCAGCCCTGGCACTTCCCCACAGCCTAAAAAGTCCCTCCCCAGCTTTTTTGTAGCCCACTTCAGAACCTGGAAGGCCACAAGAAGGTCACCTGGGAGCCTCCTCTGCTCCAGCCTGCACAGCCCCAACTCTTTCAGTCTGTGCTCACAGGACAATTCAGCTTCCCACAGCTCCACACCCCCCAAACTCATTGCAGCACACAGAAGAGGTAGCCACAGCTGCTTCACCAGGCTGAGCTTTGATGGAGACTTCATCAAATCACAGAATGGTTTGGGTTGGAAAGGACTTCAAAGCTCATCCAGTTCCAACCCCCCTGCCCTGGGCAGGGACAGCTCTCACCAGCCCAGGTTGCTCAAAACCTCATCCTGCCTGGTCTCAGACATTTTCTGGGATGAAGTGTCCACAGTTTCTCTGGGCAGCCCATTCCTGTGTCTCTCCACCCTCAGAGGAAAGAACTTTCTAAGCAGCACCCAAACCCACCCAACCTTTCCAGAGCAGATCCCAACGGTGCATTGCAAGGCAGAATAATTATGACAACAGAAGCCTTTTGGTGCTGTAATTGTTTCTGTGTGGCCTGGGAGGAGTTGGGTTGTGCTGGAAGCAAGAGAGGCTTTGCTGAAGCATGAAAAGCAAAGCAAAGCCATTTAGGCAACAGTTCTGGAGCTTTAGGGGTCAACAAACTGAGAACTCCTGGAAAATACTTTTCAGGGCAGGACAGCCTGGAGAGGAAAAAGGAATCGAGACAATGCAGTTATGAAGTGGCCAATTTCCCCCCTCCCAGTCTCCCTCTGCTCCTTTTCAGCATCAAAATAAAAGCGAAGGAGGAGAATTAGCAGCAGCAGCAGCCTGCAGTAGGAGCTCGGAGAAGAGTTAGCAGCAGGGGCATGGCAGGGGGAGGGAAAATGAAGAGAGGGGAATGCAGTGGAGATGGTGAGGAGTCTGAACTGCAAGGAGATGCAAAAGAGAAGGGATGGCAGCAAAACCCTGGTGGCAGTAAGATGCTGGCTTTGGGAATGCCATCCTGCTCCACGCCAAACACAGGCACACTTCTCCCTCTCATTCACTCCAGAAGCTTCCATTTGAGGATTCCTCCTTTTCCTTTGTACAAGAAGACTCAGAAATCTGCATTCTGAAGGCAGTGGGGTTTTTTTTGCCAAGATCAAGGGCTGGTTTGGAACACTCCCAGTGTAAATCAGTGAGGGCTTGGGCTGCCTTCTTCCATCCAGGAGACATCAAGGAGGACGTCAGGGATGCGATGGTGTAGGAGTAACCCTACAGCAAGAGGTGACCTTGGCCCAGAAGTTTCCTTCTTCTTTTGCTTTTTGCTTTTTGTTTTTTTGGTATGTTTTTTTTTTTTCCTTTTTCCCTTTTCACCTCTTTTTCAAAGGCAAACTCCAGCCCCAGAGAAAATGAGTTGCTAAACGTGGAGCACAACTTGCCTGCAGGTATGTAAAATACAAGAGGAGACCTCTCCCCCTCCACTCCCTCTGCACCCTGCCCTGAATGCAAGAGGAAAAGTCATTTGAGTGATCTTAGCAAAATCAGAACAAGCATTTAGTGGTCTTTAAGGACCCATAAAAACACTTCAGTAGTTTGCTGGTTTATATCTGCCTATCTCCTGCATTAGCCATTTAAATTAAAACATCTATAATTAATTGAACAAATCATTTCCTCTCACCCCCCTCTGGGGCTCAGAGCCTGGGAGCCTTCACTGCATTTGAGCCTCTTAAGCAACTGGGAGTGGGGGGCATGAAAAAAATCCATCATGAGGTTCAACAAGACCAAGTGCAAGGTCCTGCAGCTCAGTCGAGGCAATCCCAAGCACCAATATAGGCTGGGCAGTGCCTGGCTGGAGAGCAGCCCCGGGGAGAGGGCCTTGGGGGTGCTGGTGGACAAGAAGCTCAGTATGAGCTGTCAGTGTGCTCTGGCAGCCCAGAGAGCAACCAGAGCCTGGGCTGCAGCAAGAGCAGTGTGAGCAGCAGGGTGAGGGAAGTGATGCTGCCCCTCTGCTCCACACTGGTGAGATCTCACCTGGAGTACTGCATCCAGTGCTAGAGCCACTACTGCAAGAGGGATGTGGAGGTGCTGGAAGGTGTCCAGAAAAGGGCCACAAGGATGAGCAGAGGGTTGGAGCTGCTCTGCTATGAAGAGGGAGTTGGGGCTGTTCAGTCTGGAGAGGAGAAGGCTCCCAGGTGACCTTCTTGTGACCTTTCAGTATCTGAAGGGGGCTACAAGAAAGCTGGGGAGGGACTTTTGAGGCTGTCAGGGAGTGGCAGGACTGGGGGGAATGGAGCAAAGCTGGAGGTGGGGAGAGTCAGCCTGGATGTTAGGAGGAAGTTGTTGAGCATGAGAGTGGTGAGAGGCTGGAATGGGTTGCCAGGGAGGTGGTTGAGGCCCCATGGCTGGAGGTGTTTCAGGCCAGGCTGGATGAGGCTGTGGGCAGCCTGCTCTAGGGTAGGGTGTCCCTGGTCATGGCAGGGGGGTTGGAACTGGCTGCTCCTTGTGGTCCCTTCCAACCCTGACTGATTCTGTGACTCTATGAATTTGTTGCTTTTACAAGGCTGATTTTCCCTGCAGGGTGGGATGCAAGGGGCAGGCAGAGAGCAGCTTCAACTGAGAAATGAATTGATTGGCAAGACAAATTTGCAGGGTTCAGGGGTTTTGTTGGTTTGTTTGTTTCAAAAAGGGAAATGACAAAAGAGCTCAGCACTGGGAGCCTGCCCAAAAAGCAGCTGCCCGTGGGAGCTGGCTGAGAGTTAGGCAGGGAAGAGGGGAGACAGGCAGGGATGCAGGCAGCTTCCATGGCACAGGAGCCACAGCTCAGCTCTGGGTAACCTCTGTGGCCACTCAGGAAAACTGACTTTACCTTTTGGGAGCACCATGGTGGTGGGAAGCAGGCCACCTGTGGTGTGACCTGCCCAGGGTTTCAGCTTCCCACTGCCAGAGCTGCACTGAGGCAGCCCTGAGAGCAATGATGGAGAAGGGGGAGAGGAAGGGCTGTGGGTGGGGATTTGCCAGGAGAAATGGGGCCTGGAGCTGAACAGTCCTGCCCCAGCATCTTGTGAATAGAAGGGCAGGCACAGCACAGGGATGCAGGACAGTGAAGATGTCACTTTGAAGTGCAGGGTTATCCCAGCTGGCAACTCTGCCTGCAGAACAGGTCCAGGGCTAACTGCCTCTATCACTTCCAAAGAGCCACTTCCAGGTAAGTAGCCTGACCAGAAGGATTATCTGGGCTGCATGATCTTCCCCAGCCTGCAGCTGCTGTTGCAGACAGCACCAGCAAGACCCAGTGATGCTGGGAACCAGGGAAAAGGTGGTTCAAGCCAACCCTACCTGAGACAGCCCAGTGAGGAGGCCTCTGTGCTAGAGCCACCCCTATAAAAGGTGGGATGGGACCATCACTGCAGTGTGGGTCACAGCAGGACCCAGGTGCCACACTAGAGCTGTGTGCTGGGGCAGGGATGCACTTGGAAGTGAGTGCTGGCAAGGGAATTGGAGAGGCTGCTGCTGGGCTCTTCTTACAGGTAACTGGAGCCAGAACAAGGGGGAATGGCCTCAAGCTGAGGCTGGGGAGGTTTAGATTGGACATTAGGAAAAGGTTTTTCAGGGAGAGAGTGGTCAGGGACTGGAATGAGTTGCTCAGGGAGGTGGTGGAGTCACCCAGCCTGGATGTGTTTAAGGGTCATTTTAAGGTGAATCTTGTAGAGTAGGGTTCTGGGTTGGACTTGGTGATCCTGAGGGGCTTTGCCAACCTGCATGTTCCTGTGTGATTCTGTGTGTGAAGTGAGCAGGATAAAACCCAGCAGAGGAAAACCAAAGCAAGACTCAGGAATTCCATATGGAAGAGGACCAAGAGCAGCCAGGCTACTGCAGAGCAGGATGGAGGGGCAGGCAGAGAGCAGTGGCCAGGCAAGCGGGGGATGGGGACCAGGAGAGACAAAACTGACCTGAGATACACCACACATGGGATTGCTCCACGTGGGTGACAGATGAGACAACTCCCACTCAGGCTCAGGAGGCAGCCAGGAGTGTTCCCAGGAGGGTTGGTCTGGGTGGCTGCTCCCAGGTGGGCTGGCTGCAGAGGCAAAGGAGCTCGGGAAGGGCCCTGATCCTCACAGAAAAATACACTTTATTTTGATGCCCTGGAAATGCCTCTGTCAGTAGATCTATCTTTGCATTGTGAGAGAGCCTATTAGCTTCTGCTTTCTACTTCTGTGGGAATTTATTCCTCTGTCAGCTCTTCAATATCAAAGTGCTTCCCTCGCCGAGATTGATACCGCGGCGGCGAGCGGCGCGGGGCGAGGCGGCCCTGTGCCTCCGGAGGGATGAGGGATGGCTTTGGCAGCGAAGCACCAACAGCTCCACCAGATGAAATCTCAATTCCAAGGTCTGCTGAGACATTCCCATGACCTTGGGCTCTCACCCTGGGACCCACACGTCCTGGGCTTCCAGCAGGGCGGGCACTGGCAAAGCCTCACCTTGCATGCCCCACGTAGGGGAGCATCCCACAGCAAGGGGGCTGGCAAAGCATCCCCTGCTGATCAGCAGACCAAGAGCGAGGACAAACCTGAGGGGCTCTTGTTTAGCTCTGTGGGGTCTAGAGTGGAAGGTGATGGGCAGCTCTGCTCAGCAGAGCTCTGAGCAGGGCTGGTCATAGAATCATAGAATCAAGCAGGTTGGAAGAGACCTCCAAGCTCAGCCAGCCCAACCTAGCACCCAGCCCTGTCACCGTCACCCTGGAGTCACCGTCCCTGGAGGTGTTCAGGAAAAGCCTGGCTGGGGCACTTAGTGCCATGGTCTGGTTGACTGGATAGGGCTGGGTGCTAGGTTGGACTGGATGAGCTTGGAGCTCTCTTCCAACCTGGTCTATTCTATTCTATTCTATTCTATTCTATTCTATTCTATTCTATTCTATTCTATTCTATTCTATTCTATTCTATTCTATTCTATTCTATTCTGTTCTGTTCTGTTCTGTTCTGTTCTATTCTGTTCTGTTCTGTTCTGTTCTGTTCTATCCAAGCAACCAGACCATGGCACTAAGTGCCCCAGCCAGGCTTGGCTTCAGCACTTCCAGCCACAGCCACTCCACCACCTCCCTGGGCAGCCCATTCCAATGCCAATCACTCTCTCTGACAACAACTTCCTCCTAACATCCAGCCTAGACCTCCCCCGGCACAACTTGAGGCTGTGTCCCCTTGTTCTGTTGCTGGTTGTCTGGGAAAAGAGCCCAACCCCACCTGGCTACAGCCTCCCTTCAGGTAGTTGTAGACAGCAAAGTTTGCACCAAGCCTTGTCTGCTCCTGGTCTGTGAACCTAAAGGAAAGCAAGGGCTGGGCGTCCCCCCTCGGCAAGCCAACTCTGCCCTCCCCACTGCCACCTCCCTGCCCATGGGAAGCTCTGCTCTAACAAAAGTGCTGGAGGAGCTCGAGAGCCTGCCAGGAGAGCAAGGCAGGGCTGCTCTCCCCTTCCAATCCAGAATTAAAAGCAGAGAATTAAATAGGGAATTATTTCACCAAGCCGTAAATCCCTCCCTGGGGCAGCTGGAGAGCATCGGGCTTCATCCTTAGGTACCTTCTCTCCTCTTGTTCCAGCAGGATGATGAAGAGGAGGCTGAGGGGAGATATTCTGGCTCTACACTTCTCTGAAAGGAGGTTGCAGTGAGGTGGGGTTGGTCTCTTCTGCCTAGTAAGAAGGTGATAGAAGGAGAGGAAATGGCCTGGGATTGTGCCAGGGGAGGGTTAGGGTAGAGATTAGGAAAAATGTCTTTGCTGCAAGAGTGGTCAGGGATTGGCACAGGCTGCTCAGGGAGGTGGTGGTGGAGTCCCCATCCCTGGAGGTGTTCAAGAAAAGTGTGGCCATGGCACCTGGGGCCATGGTTTAGTGGCCACGGTGGTGCTGGGTCGATGGCTGGAGTGGATCATCTTAGAGGGCTTTGCCAACCAAAACCATTCTGTGTTTCCCATGGGAAGGCTCCAGCCCCAGCTCACCTCTAACACCTTAACCCCCAATCCCAACCCCACCATAAGATGCTGGCAGAGGCTGTGAGCTCCAGGCAGCTTCCCCCTCACCCCAACCCCCTCCTCCTGCTGGTGGCTGACACAGAGAGGAGAGCCCTGCCTATAAATCATCTTTTGCCCAGGTTTTGAGGAGAGAGCAGCTATTATGAGAAATAGATCAGAAGTGACACAGCTCATTATCATGAGGTGAGTCCAAGTTGCAGACAAGGGCAAAGTTAATAAAACCTGTACCCAATGCACAATGGTAACTCTAATTGTTAGCACTAATGAAGCCTATTTAGGATGGATTATGTATCTGGCACTTCGGATGCAGCCCTCGATTCATCTTCCCTGGCAGATGTCTCATTGCATCAGATCCCCAGGCAGAGGGAAGCCTTTTCCCCATCCCCTCCATGGCTGGGGATGAAAAACAAATTCTCTGTGGGCAGGGACCTTGTGAAGGGTCATAGAATGGTTTGGGTTGGAATGGATCTTACAAATAGAGTCATAGAATCATACAATCAGTCAGGGTTGGAAGGGATCACAAGGATCAGCCAGTTCCAACCCTCCTGCCAAGGGCAGGGACACCTCACAGCAGAGCAGGCTGCCCACAGCCTCATCCAGCCTGGCCTTAAACACCTCCAGGGATGAGGCTTGCACCACCTCCCAGGGCAACCCATTCCAGGCTCTCACCATCCACATGCTGAAGAACTTCTTCCTAACATCCAGGCTGACTCTCCCCATTTCCATCTTTGTTCCATTCCCCCCAGTCCTATCACTCCCTGACAGCCTAAAAGGTCCTTCCCCAGCTCTCTTGGAGCCTCTTCAGGTATTGGAAGGCTGCTCTGAGGTCTTCCTGGAGTCTTCTCCAGGCTTAATATTTCCAACTCTCCCAGCTGGTCCCCACAGCAGAGGTGCTCCAACTCTCTGATCATCTTTGTGGCCTCCTCTGGACCCAATCCAGCAGTTCCATGTCCTTCTTGTGCTGGGGGGCCCAGGGCTGGACACAGTTTAGGTACTCCAGATGCTCATGAGGAACCAACTCACCTCCCCAGCATGGCCAGGAGCTGCTGGAGGACCAGTGGCTGCAGCAGCAGCACTACAGGACCTGGCTCCATCTTTCCATCACCCTCTCTACACTCTTTCCAGCTCAATCAGCCACTGAAGTGGCTGCTCAGGATGCCAGGGGGTGGCTGGTGGTTGTGGCTCTGCCCTGGAGCAGTCCCAGCCTCCTCCCAGGCAGTTTTCTGGGCATACTTCTGGAATTAAGGACAAATTGTAATTACTTTCCTCAGCAACAAAACCTTTGGAGGAAAGGGCCAGTGATAGATTTCAGGTTTGATCAGAGCTGACAAGGAGCATTATTCACACTGCACCACAACTGGCACCTTGGCAGACATGGAGGGCTGTGGTGACCATCCCCTGGGGCACCAACAGACACCACCAGTCTGACTTTTGTGATCCCTCCCATAATATGAGAATGAAGCAGGTTGTCTCCTTCAGTTCCCTCAGCCCTGCTCAGCACTGAGTCCAGCCCTGGCACATGGTCCATGAGGAGCCACCTCCTCCTGCCCCAGAGCAGGGAAGCACTCAGCTTGGCTCTCTAAAGCCACCCTGAGCAGAGACAAGTGACCTCAGGACAAGCAGCAATGGATGGAAGCTGCAGCACAGGAGGTTCCAGCTCGACACAAGGGGGAACTTCTTGCCTGGAAGGGTCCCAGAGCCCTGGCACAGGCTGCCCAGAGAGGTTGTGGAGTCTCCTTCTCTGGAGCCTTTCCAGGCCTGTCTGGATGTGTTCCTGTATGCCCTGAGCTGGATTGTCTGGTCCTGCTTTGGCAGGGGGGGTTGGACTGGATGATCTCCTTGGGTCCCTTCCAACCCCTAATATCCTGTGAGCTGTGGTCCTGTGACCTTCCCACAGCAGGGCAAGTTTTCTAACACTAAGAGTAGCAACTCCTCAGACCATGGCACCCAGGGAGGAAGCAGAGCCTGCCCCTGCAGCCTGATCCCATTTTGGGGCAACAACAGTGAATTGCAGGATCCTTTCAGCCTCGTCAACAAAGCTCCCCCCTCAAAGCCTCTCTCTGCCAAACCCAGTGATGTTCCATCCCTGGAGGGATGCTCTGCTCCTGCCTGGACTTAGGGATTAGAGTTCTAAACAATCAATTAACTAATTGAGCTCATTCCATTTGATCTCTTAAGCCCAGCTTTAAAGCCCATCTCTTCCCACGAGTCACCTGCACATCTTAGCCTCTGCTTTTCCTGCACAGACAATATTTGGGATCCATCTGCTCTTCTCCCACTTAGATATCCCCTCAAGCTGTTGACTGAAATTGTTGATGGCTCACAAGGAGGGGAGGCCTCAGGTGCATTTCAGCTCCATCAGGGACAGCTTCACCAAACTACTGCTTGAAAGGTCACCACAACCCAAATACCAGAGAGGAAACTGCCAAGCAAGGAGAAGAAGGAGTCAGGGTTTGGTGTTGAACTCTCCCCAGAAATGGGGCACTTCTTGGGTATGTCCAAGCCAAATCCATCCAAAAGAGCTACCTGCACCCTGGATCAGGGTTTGCCTCTCCCTAAGAGGAGGAACAGCCCCAGGCTGCCACAGTCCTGCTGAATCAGCCCTAAGATCAGAGAACCCCAGCATAGTGGGGGTTGGAAGGGACCTCTGGAGCTCATCCAGCCCAACTCCCCTGCTCCAGCAGGGGCATCCACAGCAGCTTGCCCGTGGGGGGAGGGCTTGGAAGCTCTGCAGAGAAGGAGACTCCACAACCTTTCTGGGCAGCCTGCTCCAGGGCTCCAGCACCCTCACACCAAAGAAGTTTCTCCTCCTGCTAAGATGGAACCTCCTGGATTCCAGTTTGTGCCCACTGCCCTTGTCCTGTTGCTGGGCACCACTGAGAAGAGCCTGGTCCCATCCTCTTAGAATCATAGAATCAGTCAGGGTTGGAAGGGACCTCTGAAAAAAAGGATAGAATAGAATCAACCAGGTTGGAAGAGACCTCCAAGCTCATCCAGTCCAACCTAGCACTCAGCCCTACCCAGTCAACCAGACCATGGCACTAAGTGCCTCATCCAGTCTATTCCTGAACACCCCCAGGGATGGTGACTCCACACTTCAGCCATCGACCAGCACTGAGAAGTTCCTCTCAGGCTGCTTTTCTCCAGATGCCTTTAGATGTGGACAATGCTGACATAACTTGCTCCAAAAGGTGAGACTTACCCTTCCAGCCCTGGGCTCCTGTTTGCTTCTGGCTCTGCATCAGCCTCAAGTGCCAGCACTTCACTGCAGCCTGGGTCCAGCTGGGTGCAGCCTTTCATTACCATCACTTCCTCAGGAGTTCTAAAGACTGCAGCAGCCTCCCCGGAGCAGAGAGCTGCCATTCACTCAGCCTCACATGGCAGCCTTCTCTCTTTTGTCCCCATTTCCCCTCCTCAGCAGCACTCTACGAACGGGCAGCAAATCTCCTCCCAGTGCCCAGGCAAATCAGGGCAGAGGGATTCATTGTGCAGATGATTACTCAGCACTCAGGTGAGTGCCACAACCATGCCCAGAGGCACTGGAATGAGCTGCCCAGGGAGGTGGTGGAGTCACCAACGCTGGATTTGTTTAAGGCTGCTTTGGATGTGGTGCTTAGGGCTATGGTTTAAGGTGAATCTTGTAGAGTAGGGTTCTAGGTAGGACTTGGTGCTCCTGAGGGGCTCTGCCAGCCTGCCTGGTGCTGTGATTCTGGGAATTCCTCTGTAGTAGGACCAATGCTGGCTGGAGCAGGGAACCAGCAACAGAATGAGGGGACACAGCCTCAAGTTGTGCCAGGGCAGGTTCAGGCTGGATGTCAGGAGGAAGTTGATGGCAGAGAGAGTGATTGGCATTGGAATGGGCTGCCCAGGGAGGTGGTGGAGTCTCTGTGGCTGGAGGTGTTGAAGCCAAGCCTGGCTGGGGCACTTAGTGCCATGGTCTGGTTGCTTGGCCAGGACTGGGTGCTAGGTTGGACTGGCTGAGCTTGGAGCTCTCTTCCAACCTGGCTGATTCTGTGATTCAAATCCAAATGGGGGCTGGCAGCCCCAAGGACCCCCACACCTCCACCTTTTCCCAGCATGAGTGTGGTGAAGGTGCCTTGAATCACAGAATCATTAAGGCTGATCACTCTAAGGTGATCAACTCCAACCATCAACCCAACACCATTCTGTGCTGGGATCTGAGCATCCCACTGCCTTCCAGCTCTGCTCACCATGAAAACAAGGGCCTGAAATCAAAGTGAGTAATGAGAGCCATTGAAAGGCTGAGATGGATGGATCCATCTCATCTTCCATCCACTGTATCCATCATATGCCTGTGCCCCTTTAAATAATGCTGCTTGCTATCCATTGGGGAGGGAAAGGGGGGGGGGGAAATGGTGAAAAAAAGGAGGTGAGGGGAAAAAAGAAGGGAAAAAAAGGCATAATTGTGTTCCACAAAAATTAAGGAAAAGAAAAATGATGTAAAGAAATGAACTCTCTCATGAAAGGCTATTTCATAATGGACCTTTACAGCATTCCATCAAGCAAACCCAACACATCTATTTGAAGTGTTAAAGAAGATCCTTCAATCACTCAGAGAACTTCATTTTTAGACTGTAATGAATTCAATTGACCTTTGTGTTGTGCAGATACAATGGGTGAGGCAAAGGGGTTGGGCTGGGGGTGCTGCTGCCTGGGGGTTCTCAGTGAGAGGTGAGAGCCTGGAATGGGTTGCCCAGGGAGGTGGTTGAGGCCCCATCCCTGGAGGTGTTTAAGGCCAGGCTGGATGAGACTCTGGCCAGCCTGATCTAGGGTAGGGTGTCCCTGCCCACGGCAGGGAGGTTGGAACTGGATGATCCTTGTGGTCCTTCCAATCCTGACTGATTCTATGTCCTAAGAACACAAAGAGCCTAATCCACATTTCAAGGCCCTGAATATTCTGAACCAAATGCTCATGATGACCTTTAGGGCTACAGGCAGCTCTCTGTCTTGCCACAGAGAGCAGGGGGGAGCAGATAAATTGTGCTGCAGCTAATGCAATGATGCTAACTCCTTTGTCCCTACCCACAGCATGTTGTATCATAACCTCCTTCTATGACTCTCTGAGCTGTTCTAGTGGGAGGTGTCCCTGCCTATAGCAGAGGGTTAGAACTGGATGATCTTTGAGGTCCTTTCCAACCTAAGCCATTCTATGAGTTTACTCTACTGGGGGAGGGATGAACCCTAACCCAGCACACAGGTATTTGCCAGGCAGCTGACACTGACCTCCACTTCATCTCAGTGGCAGAGACCCAACCAGCAGGATGGAGAGAGGAAAGCTGCATGGCCACTCACAGAATCATAGAAGGGACCCTCAAAGGTCATCTTGTCCACCCCTCTGCATTCAGCAGGGACATTGCCAACTAGAGCAGCTTGCTCAGAGCCTCATCAAGTCTGACCTTGAATGTCTCCAGAGATGGAACCTGCCCATGGCAGGGAGGTTGGAACTGGAAGATCCTTGTGGTGCCTTCCAACCCTGACTGATTCTATGATTCTATGGTTCTAATTCATGCTGGGCTGAAACCCCTCCCTGGGCAAAGGGGGCTGGCTGCAGGAGGTGCCCTTGGCTGCTGCCAGACCTTCTCTGGGGGTTTGGGTTTAAGGAGACTTCCAATGCAGCACTTGAGGATTGGCCAGCATGGTGAGAAGGGACAGCATTGGAAACCTGCTTGGAGAGGGATGCTTCTGTATGAAACCCTGGGCTTAAACCTCTGCTCTCAGAGCAATTATTGCCAGCTAATGTGAGCTGGGAAATGGCCTCTCCCTTCCCACTGATTGAAATCCCATCTTGTCCCCCCACACTGCATTCACTGAGAAACCCAGGAAAAGCAGAGATGAAGTTTGTGGCTTTGGTGTCCCCATCTGCTAGCACATCACAAACTCACACAGAAGTGGAGCCAGAGGGATTTTGGATACCACAGTGCTTTGGGATGGAAGAATCTCATGTCAAGAAGGGGACAGGCCCTTTTCGATGGTGTCCTGGGATAGGACAAAAGGCAATGGACACAAACTTGGACCCAGGAACTTCCACCTCAATATAAGGAGAAAATTCTTTGCTGTGAGGGTGCTGGAGGCCTGGAGCAGGCTGCCCAGAGGGGCTGTGGAGTCTCCTTCTCTGGAGAGATTCCAAACCCATCTGGATGTGTTCCTGTGTGACCTGCCCTGGGTGATCCTGCTCTGGCAGGAGGGGTTAGAGTGGATGACCTTCAGAGGTCCCTTCCAACCCTTCCCATGCTGTGATCCTGTGAACCTCAACTCTGGCAGCTTTTTGGGAGCATGGACCCATCTGTCCTGCACAGCTTCAGCAGAGTGCCAGCAGGAGAAGATGCTGCTCAGGCAGAGCAGCTCCATTTTGCATGCCAGGCCCTTAAATCACCCAGTGACATTAAACAGCCCCAGCAGCTGGGCTGGTCCCAGAACTGGGCTGCTTGTTGGAGGTGCAGCAGCTCTGCACAAATCCCTGCTGCTCATGGTGGGGGAAAAGTACAGCCTCCACCAAGCTTTCCTCTCGAGTCATCTCCTGGGTAAACAGTGGAGCAAGCACTAATAAAATCGATGGCTAAAACCAAAGATAAAGCAATCACTGAGGGGAGAGTCCCTGGAGCTGCACCCAGGCTAATTAACAGCGACGCAGAGGGCACCGTCAGAGCCGTGCCTTAACCTCTGAGCTGTGTGAGAGCACCTGGGAGGTGCAGTGAGAGCAGACAGACACCAGAGCCCTGCACTTCCCCACTGGAGATGCCACCCTTGCCTCCCCTTCTGAGTTTCCTCACAATTACCAGGTTCTTGGTGCTCCTCAGGGAGGTCCTTGACACTCCTCAGCTCTCCCCTTCCTTGGTCAAAGCCATCCTGTGCTTGGATGCTGCCCCAGGCTCCTCACCCCTCTTGCCTGTTACTCCACCCTGCTCCATCCTCAACCAGTTCTCGAGGTGAGCCATGCTGGGGAACTTGGGAGAGAAAAAACGAAGGATTTTGTCCAAGATCTCTACTAAAATAGCTCCTGAAAGCAGGGAGAAGAGCAGCCATGATGCTGAGATGTCCTTAGTGATGCCAGGCAGCGAAGTCGTGAGCAAAGTGAGTTCTTTGGTGCTTCCTTTTTAAAGATCATCTGGTTTGGGAATGTTGGGAGAGGCCCAGGGCCCTCCAGGGGATGGAGAGATGGGAAAGACATCTGGGCAGCAGGCAGGCAGGGAAGGTAGGAGGTGGTACTGCTCTCTACATGCCAGGAGAAAGGGAGGAGGAGGAGGAGGAGGAGGAGGAGGAGGAGGAGGAGGAGGAGGAGGAGGAGGAGGAGGAGGAGGAGAATAAAGCTTCAGAAAGACAAATTCTGTCTTTCTTCACCCTGTGGTCAGGAAATGGCTAAGTGATCAATGTCACACTCATTTAACAAGAAACTTGTACCAATCAATACCTGCTCCTTAGCCTCTCCTGGGACCACTTTGCTACTGGAATTGGCACCTTCCCATGGCAGGTCATCAAGACAGCCACAGGCAGATGGATGGAGAGTCAATGGCACTCAGAATGCACCTTCAGTCTGCAGAGAGGACACTGACCTGTGGGGTGAGGCACAAAGCCAAGCACCCCCAGACCACCTGCCTCTGAAAATCCCAGGTATAACATTTTGGTTTGATATAGACTGGAGTCATAGACTTGCCTGGTTGGAAAGGTCCTGAGGATCATGGAGTGCAGCCAGAACCTAACAGCTCCCTGCTCACAGCTGCCAGATCAGCGTCCTAAGCTCCTCACCCAAACGCCACATAAACACCTCCAGGGGTGGTGACTCCACCACCTGCCTGGGCAGCCTGTGCCAGTGCCTGGCCACTCTTACAGTGAAGGAATTGTTCCTCTTGTCCAGCCTAAACCTCCCCTGGATTGACTTCACAGATTCCCAGATTGCACTGGTTTGGAAGGGACCCTCTCAAAGGGCATCTTGGCCAACCCCTCCCTGCAGGCAGCAGAGACACCTCCAACTAGAATCACAGAATCAAGCAGGTTGGAAGAGACTTCCAAGCTCAGCCAGCCCAACCTAGCACCCAGCCCTGGCCAAGCAACCAGACCATGGCACTAAGTCCCCAGCCAGGCTTGGCTTCAACACCTCCAGGGACAGCAACTCCACCACCTCCCTGGGCAGCCCATTCCAATGCCAATCACTCTCTCTGCCAACAACTTCCTCCTAACATCCAGCCTCAACCTGCCCTGGCACAGCTTGAGGCTGTGTCCCCTTGTTCTCTTGCTGGGTACCTGGCAGAAGAGTCCAACCCCACCTGGCTACAGCCTCCCTTCAAGCAGTTGTAGACAGCAATGAGATCACTCCACAGAGCAGGCTGCCCAGGGCCACATCAAGTCTCATCTAGAATGTCTCCAGGGATGGGGCCTCAACCACAGCCCTGGGCAACCTGTTGCAGTGTTTCACCACCCTCACTGTGCAGAACTTCCTCCTGATGTCCAACCTCAATCTCCCCTGCTCCAGTTCCAAACCACTGCCCCTCATCCTATCACCACACACAGCCCCTTCTAAACAGTCCTTGCCCCAAACCCAGGACTTCTGCTTGCTCAGTCACGAAGAAGCAGCTCTGGGTTCAGTTGTGTGCAGCTCCTCATAAACCCTCCCCCCAGCCAAGGCAAGCCAAAGTCACTTAACTCTGTGCTGGTAAAATGGGGAGCAGGAGGGAGCTCAGGCATGGCAGCAAGCACAAGGCCTTCCAGAGGAACAATGAGGAGCAATTATGCTTATCAGGGAGCTGGGGTGGGATCTGGCACGTCTGCAGGCTGGTGCCAGCAATCACAGTTAATCTTCCAAAGTCTGGATGACATATAGGGAAGATTTAGATGTTCTAATTACCCTGCTGAATACCAGGGGTGCTGCTGATGAGGGAGGCAGGCACATGTACATCACACACAGGCACTCAGAGCCAATTAAGAAAGAAAAACAGCAACAAGCAGCCTGCAGGCTCGCAGGTTCCTCATAAAACACAGGTCTGAGCTGACCTACCCTTGGCTGTGAAACACAGCAACTCAAGCTGCAAGACCTGGTGGCCAAATTCCAGCAGTGAGGACCTGAAAGCTCTGCACGTGGCAGGGTTCAAGGCATCAGCCAAGCTACACAGCTTCCTTTTGCTGGCTGACAGCATCATGGCACCCAACAGCATCATGTACAGGGGCTTCCACCCAGCAAAGAGCAGCAGGCAGGAGCTGGGGCAGCAGGGAGATGCTGCTGGGCAGTGAAATCTGTGCCTTTTACTCAGCTCTCACTACTGGGTGCCTGCAGCATGCTCCAGCTCTGATGCAAAAGCTCCCCCCCCAGACCCAAAAGTCACCACTGCCCACCTCTTGCAAGTCTGCATCATTGAATCATAGAGTCACAGAATGGTTTAGGTTGGAAGGGAGCTCAAAGCTCAGCCAGTTCCAACCCCCCACCATAGGCAGGGACACCTCTTGCTACAACAGGTTGCTCAAGGCCTCATCCAGCCTGGTCCTGAACACCTTCAGGGAGGTTGTGGAGCACAGAAGCACCCAATGTGATCTTTGATCACATT
>WAAF01012606.1:353283-382046 GCA_013400475.1 Tricholaema leucomelas
GAGCCCCAACTCTCTCAGCCTGTCCTCAGAGCAGAGCTGCTGCAGCCCTCTGAGCATCTTCATGGCCTTGTCTGGACTGGCTCCAACAGTTTCATGTCCCTCTTGTGTTGGGGGCCCCAGAATTGCACCCAGGACTGCAGGTGGGGTCTGAGGAGAGCAGAATCCCCTCCCTTGCCCTGCTGCCCACACTGCTCTTGCAGCAGCCCAGCACAGGGTTGCTGTCTGGGCCAATTGTGTCTGGATCTGAGTTCACAGCACTGAACTCAGCCTTCTGTGACTGGAACCATTTCTGCCCAACTCACAGACAACCAGGACCACCACAGCAAACCCCAGAAGTAGCCCAGGGTTGCCCAGGGCTGCCTGGATGAAGTTCATACAGAGCCAGCTCCTCTGCTCAGCACACCCAGGCACTCGCTTACCTTGGGCTGCTCTGAAACCCATCCAGAGGGCAAGAGAAGACCAAAAGTTCTTCATAGGATACAGGCATCTCTCTCTGTCTTCCCCTCCAGACTGTGGGCAGCCAGTTCCCTGCAGAGAAATATGGAAAGAAGAACTTAAAGGCCATTAAAAACAAAGAAGCCCTTTGGTCCTGGCTTGGGGGAGGGTGGGAATTCTCCAGGCAACCCAGCAGCAGCAGCAGCTCAGAGGTGCTTTGGTTGCTGCAAGCAGTGAGATGCTGCACCCAGTGCCCCCTGCAAGGGCAGATGGGGGAGGGACTGGACACCAAGTGCAAGGAGCAGGAGTTTTAACCAACCCTTGGGAAAGCCCTGCTGTGAAAAGAGCTTATTTAGGCATTAATATTACTGCACTTATTAATAGATAAGGCTGTAGCATTATTGCCAAACACTGCCTGACTCTTAATGCTGACACTAATTTATTAATAATAGATTGTTAGTGGCTTGCTTTGTGGCTTGTGCTTCCCTGAAAGGATTTTTCTCCCCCCACCCTCCACTCTTTTTGTTCAATTTTTCAGTGAGTAGCTTGAGCTAAGCAGGAAAGGGCCCAGTTTCCTTAGACACCAGACAGAAAGTGTTTGCCTGGGAGTGTTGGAAGCTTCAATCACAGCCCAAGGTCAGTGCAGGGAGAGGAGTTGACTGGTTGGGCTGGCTACATTTTGATCTTCAGAGATTGGCTTTGCAACACAGCCATAAAAAAAAAGAGGGCATGTGTCAGAGGGTTCACAGCATCACAGCATGGTGGGGTTGGAAAGGACCTCTGGAGATCATCCAGTCCAGCAGGGGCACCCACAGCAGCTTGCCCAGGGTCACAAAGGCCAGGTGGGGTTGGGAGCTCTGCAGAGAAGGAGACTCCACATTCTCTCTGGGCAGCCTGCTCCAAGGCTCCAGCACCCTCACACCAAAGAAGTTTCTTCTCCTGTTGAGATGGAGTGGCCTGGGTTCCAGTCTGCCCCCTGCCCCTTGTCCTCTCACTGGGCACCACTGAGAACAGTTTGGCCTCATCCTCTTGTCCCCCACCCTTTAGTTCTTGTTGAGCATTGCTCAGATCCCCGCTGGGGCTGCTCTTCTCCAGGCTCAACACCCCCAGGGCTCTCAGCCTTTCCTGCTCATAGAGATGCTCCAGGCCCCTCAGCATCTTCAAAGCCTCCACTGGTCTCTTTCCAGTAGTTCCCTGTCCCTCTTGCACTGGAGAATCTGGAGCTGGACCCAATACTACAGCTGTGGCCTCACCAGAGCAGAGCTGGAGGAGAACCTCTCTCAACCTGCTTACCCCAGGACCCCATTGGCCTTCCTGGCTCCAAGGGCCACTTGCTGGCTCATGGTGAACTTCCTCCCCACCAGCACTCCCAGGTCCTTCTCTGCAGAGCTGCTTCCCAGCAGGTCACCCCTCTCCTGTACTGGTGCAGGAGGTTGTTCCTCCCCAGGGGCAGGATCCTACATTTGCCTTTGTTGACCTCCATGAGGTTCCCTCTGTGCAGCTTTCCAGCCCGGCCAAGCCTCACTGAACCAACAAGACCTCTTCCCCCCAGTGCAGAGGCTGCAAGCACTGCCCTGGGAGGGCTGCCACCACCTCACCCCTTCTTTTGCAAGCCCCAGTTCACTGCTTGGCACAGCAGGGACCTGGTGTGCCCTGGGCAGGGTGACTGAGCCCAGAGCGATGCCAGCCACTGCGCCACAGCAGCCTGGCACACAGGCTTTGTGAGGAGAGCACCATCAATCCTGGCAGTGGGGAGGTGAGGTTCTGCTGGGCTCTCACCCAAATCATTCTCATTTCTCACGTTGAAACCCTGCCCTGTGCTGGCAGCTACTCTGCAGAAAGGCTCAGGCAGGGCTCTGCCTGCTCCTGCAGAAGCAAAGTCAGCTCCGCGCAGAGTCAATGAGGCAGCACCAAGCTTCCAGGCCATCTCACCAGCTCTGTGCAAGCAAAGTCAAGCATGACTGAGTTTAAAGTTACCTAAGGAGGAACTCGACCCTTTGAGCAGCACAAACCATTCATCTTCCCACCCTGGCCAAGGAGCAGAGCTGCTGAAACCAGCTGCACCAGCAGAGCAGCAGCAGGGTGGTCACCTAAACCCAGCCAGCCTCCAGCCAGCGCTGCACTCCTCCCAGGATGGTCACCAACCTCCTTCTGCACTGACTGCAGTCTGTGTGGCCACCAAAAAAACCCTCCCAATGCAGGTCAGTTTTCACCCCCAGAGTCAGAACTCAGCTGCAGAGATGCAGTCTGACTGGGCTGAACAGCTATAAGGCAGCATTGTCCACCAAGCCCAAGAGGCAGGGCTTGGGGCTGCAGCTCCAGCACCAGCTCCTTGGTGCAATGTGCTTCTCCCCATGCCTGCTCTGCTGTCCTGCACAAAAGCAAGCAGCACCTCTTTGGTAAGGGCTTTTAAGGACATAAGGCAGTAAGAAAGTGAACTCCTCAGACTTTAAACGATCAAAAACCTCCTAAAAAGATCCTGACAAATGAAAGAGAAACCTAAAAGTGCACAGCTGAGCTTTAACCCTGATGCCATTGGGTCTGTGGAGACATCTCTCTTGTGACTGCTGTACCTGGAAAAGGCTCTGCCATGCTGGGGATGGGCAGTGGGATGAAACGAGAGGGCAGAGGAGATCATGACCCCACAGCCTTCCACGTTCCATGACTGGGTAAGCAGCGTGGCAGTGACTTTGAAATCCATTTTGGTCTCAGACCAGCCAGGACTCCAGGGTGCTCCTTCCCACAGCTTCTGTGATTGGCAGTTTTTGGCAGCTGGGGAGGGGAGGAACAGGCAGAGGGAGAAGCTGCAGCAGGCAGGCAGAGCTTCCCTCCATCACCCCCACTGCTGGGCTCAGAGGGACCAGCTCCTGGCAGCTGGCTGAGTGTAGATACTGCAAGTTTCAAATGCAAACCTCACTTATCTTCTGGGGAGAAAGCCCTGGCTTCCACATGCTGCCTGTTCAAACAGCCAATACTCAGCTCAGCCTCTGAAGAGCTTTACACAGAACACAGCCTCCTCTTTTCTCAGGCTGTTTTTTCTTCCCTGGCCATATAAAGCACCCACTAGCAATATTCCTCCAGGATTTTGTTCAGCCTGGAGGACAGAAGGCTCCAGGGAGACTTTAGAGCAGAGTTACAGTAGATGAAGGGGGTTACAGGAGAGCTGGGGAGGGACTTTTTACAAGGCTTTGTAGTGACAGGACAAGTGGCAGTGGCTTTGAGCTGGAAGAGGAAAGACTGAGAGTGCAGATTAGGAAGAAGTTCTTGACAGTGAAGGGTGGGGAGACACTGGAGCAGGTTGCCCAGGGAGGCTGTGGATGCTCCCTCCCTGGAGATGTTCAAGACTTGGAGCAGCCTGGGCTGGTGGGAAGTGTCCCTGCTCACAGCAGGGAGGAGAGGTGGAACTGATGATCTATAAGGTCCCTTCCAACCCAAAGCATGTCCTGGTTCTGTGATTTTCTTGCCTTGACATAAAGGCCTTTCCCACCATTAATGGTTGTGGTGATTCCACACCAGAAGTTTAGGGTGAGAATGCACTAGAACTGAGAAGGAATCCAAGCCTGGACCTCCAGTGAGCTGGTCCCCACCTCCCAGGCACATCTGCAGCCACTCTCCTCCCTCAAGAACACTCAATGCTCTCTATTTATATCCTCTTCTCAGTGCACATTCCTTCCCTGTGCCAGAGAAAGAAGAAAGAGCAAAGGAAGTTCATCCTGACGTTGAGAGACAAAAGGAAGATAAAGAACAGCCTCTCCTGCTCAGAGGCAGCTCTGCAGGATCTCAAAAGCTGTTTTTCCTCCAGCAGAGCCAGGCTGGAGCAGCACTGGCCACAGCTCTGTCATGTCTCACTTGGCCTGAAGGCAACAATCCAGCCTCACCTCCATGGCCATCAGCAGCCACTTCCAAAGGCCAGGAGACAGGATTTGTCCAGCCTGCACGTTGTGAGCTTTGCCTTCTGCTTTCTCTTTCTCTCACTCCCTTCTTTGGCCCCAGGCACTGAGAAGTGGCTGCTCTGTGGGTCACTGCCATGAATCAGCACCCAGCCAGGGCTGGGTAGAGGAGGAGGGAGTGGAGGAAGAGGGAAAGGTGCCCATGCAAGCACAGTCCCCACCCGAGAACGAGTGTGCCCATGTGGAAAGAGGCAGGGCACTGCCGAGTCAAACCCTTATGCAACCCATTTCATACAGTCCAGCTCCTTCCAGGCTTTAGCACCCCTGTATGTAGGTCACTCTCTGCTCTGGGAGGAAGAGGAGTGTGCAGCAGCACATCTATGTGAACGCCCTGAAATGACAGACAAGACAGGCTGAAAGACTGCACTTGGCAAAGCACAGCAGAGCAGGCACCCAGAGCCCTTGCAGCCACCAGCCCCAGCAGGAGAGCTCCAGGAGCTCTGCTCCTCACAGACCAGGGGCTGCAGGCAGGGCTGGCCAGCTCTGTCCACAGCCCAGACTCTCACCACCTGCCTGTGTGCACTGTGTGAGCTGGGGCTAAGGTCTGACCCCTCCTTCCCTTGAGTAAATCAAAGCTACTACCCCAAAGTGCCAAAACTTGCATCGAAATGAATGGGACTTAGATGCCAAAATACCTTTGGGTATGTGGCCCTCTAGGTCTTTATCTTGATTCAATATTCTTTGGAAGTCAGGGTGGAGTGAGGGATAGGTTTTCATGGGTGATTTTGCTGACTAGAAGCCATGGGCTGTAGGTAAATCTCACCTGGCAATACCTTACCCATCAGAGCCCTTTCAAAGCCCTGAGCAGCACAAAGCATCCATCAGGGCTGACACATTAATTCAAGCAGTGTTATTTTCTCATCATTTAAGGACCTCTCTTCCTACTTTTTGTTTGGCAATTGAAAATATTTTGGAGGCAGAACACAACTTCCACCCTCAGCCTGCTGCCTGGGACCAGTGCCACAGGCTGCAGGGATCCTTAGCATTCCACTCAGAATGAAGCATTCAAAGGAGATGAAGATTTAATCCCATCCCAGTAGGACTTTTTCCTTGGGATAAAAGAAAAAGTGTTGTGCTCTTGCTGAAACAAATCAAGCCTCAGTGATGCTGATGGTGGCAGAGGCTGCTTTAAACCTCATTGCCTATGCAAGCAGTAGAGATGAATCACAGGAGCAGAGAGCAATATTAGGTCCTGGGTACCTGTAACACAGCCTTGGCTGAAGGTTTCTTCTGCCTAGTATCAGGTGATACTGTTCCTGCTCACTGCAGGAGGGGGGTGGACAAAATGACCTTTGAGGGTCCCTTTCAACATGATGCAGTCTGTGAACAGACAAGAGAAAATACGTGCAAGGTGAGTGGCAGGAGGCTGGAGCCAGGCTCTGCTGGGTGATGCCCAGTGCCAGGACAAGGGGCAATGGTGGAAGCTGAGGCTGGGTTTATTTAGCCTGGAGAAGAGGAGGCTCAGGGCAGAGCTCATTGCTGTCTGCAGCTCCCTGCAGGGAGGCTGTAGCCAGGTGGGGTTGGGCTCTGCTGCCAAGCACCCAGGAAGAGAACAAGGGGACACAGCCTCGAGCTGTGGCAGGGCAGGTTCAGGCTGGATGTTAGGAGGAAGTTGTTGGCAGAGAGAGTGATTGGCATTGGAATGGGCTGCCCAGGGAGGTGGTGGAGTGGCCGTGGCTGGAGGTGTTGAAGCCAAGCCTGGCTGGGGCACTTAGTGCCATGGTCTGGTTGCTTGGCCAGGGCTGGGTGCTAGGTTGGGCTGGCTGAGCTTGGAGCTCTCTTCTGACCTGGTCAACAATGATTCTATGATTCTATCTACTCCGTTTTTGACTGCCTCTGGGGATAGTGACTCCACCACCTCCCCTGGGCAGCCTGTTCCAATGCCTGAACCACTCCTGCAATGAAGAAATTGTTCCTAATATCCAACCCAAACCTCCCAGGTGCACCCTGAAGCCCTCTCCTCAAAACAGCCCAATCAGTGGAGTGACTCCATGTGGGGGTGGCACCCAGCAGCCTTCAGCTCCGGTTAAAGATCTTCTCCAAGAGAAATCACAGAACCATAGAACTGTTTTTACAGTGAGGGTGCTGAGACACTGGCCCAAGCTGCTCAGAGAGGTGGTAGGTACCCCAACCTTGGAACCATAGTATCTTAGAATCAAGCAGGTTGGAAGAGACCTCCAAGCTCATCCAGCCCAGCCTAGCCCCCAGCCCTGGCCAATCAACCAGACCATGGCACTAAGTGTCCCAGCCAGGCTTTGCTTGAACCATTCCAGTTCAGGTTCAACAAGGCTCTGAGCAACTTCCATCTAGTTGAAGCTGCCCCTGCTGACTGCAGGGAAGTTGGCCTAGATGATCTTTAAAGGTTCCTTCCAACCCTAAACCTTTCTGTGATTCTGATTCTGTGTTGAGGCTGGAGACCATCAAGGTCCAACTGCTTGCTTAGAGCTCACAACCCATGAAATGATTCTGTGGTTCTCTAATGAGGGTTAAGCAGGGCAGGGATGTTCTTACACACTGATGGAAGTGGCTCCATCCTTTCCATCCTTCCTTCCTTCCTTCCTGGAAGGGCACACATGGCTCTGCTCAACAAACACATTTTAGTGAGAGGGTTTAGGGTTCTTTTTTTCCCCCCCTGCTTATTCACTGACATTTAATACAGAGCATTCTTTTGTCCTAAGAACCAGAAAGGAGCTTTTGGATCCACTCACTTTCTTATCTCTTTGTGTGATAAACCATGACAGTGTTATTCTGGCCTCAAACGTTCCCAACGAGAGGGGATATCAAAGAGGGTTTGGTTCCCTGCCTGAGCTTTTAACCACCTTGTGGTTTCTCAGCACATTTTCTTCTCTTTGTGTGGTGCTTCTGCCTCCCTCCTCTTCTCTTCTTCTCTCCAGGAACGCTGAGATGTCTTTTTAAGCAAAGAAAAAGATTGTTTTTTTTTTTTTCTCCTTCTTCTTTGTTCTGCTGCTACTTCCTAAATGATTCCTCCTTCCTCTCCTGAGCCCCTGCTGCCCTCTCCTCAAGGCAGAACCAAGGGTGAAGCTCCTGAGCCCTTCAGGGATCTCCTGTGGGCTGTAGGTGATAGGCAGGGCTGGCACAGGCAGAGCTGAGCAACTCAAACCAACAGAGACTGGAGAAACTGCCTGGGAAGCAATGCAGGAGTTCCCTGGCTCTGTGCTGCTGCCAGGTGAGCCCACACAGACACATCTCCTTTGG
The DNA here is from genome assembly GCA_013400475.1 of Tricholaema leucomelas. Taxonomy (NCBI): domain Eukaryota; kingdom Metazoa; phylum Chordata; class Aves; order Piciformes; family Lybiidae; genus Tricholaema lacrymosa; species Tricholaema leucomelas. The sequence goes on from WAAF01012606.1 coordinate 360,885, forward strand.
TCCTGCTACCCAATAGCATCCTCAGCCATGCAGGAGAGGAGCACAGGAGCTGTCCTTTGGGTTTGGCTTCTCCCAGGACACGGTTCAGTGGCCATGGTGGTGTTGGGTTGATGGACTTGAAGACCTTAGAGTTTTTTTGCAACCTTAATGATTCTACAACACTGCAGTTCTGTGGCCACCCCAGGGCATGGGCAGAGCTGTGCTGCAGCGTGGGTGCTGTGCTGCAGCGTGGGTGCTGCTGGGTGCTGCCTTTGCTGTTCCTCTACCAGCTCTGCCTTGCTGTGTCACCCAACACATCAAGGCTGTGATCTCCTCCAGCTACTCTACAGCAATTAAGAAATCATTTCCAGGAGCAGAGTGTCATTAGCATCTCGTACTTGGTAACCCCAGCAGCAGCCCCAGGTTCAGCTCATTGTCTCCAGTCAGGCTGATTTACTCTGACAGTGATCAAATGATCTTAATGATTTGTCAGGCAGCTGTCATAGCCAAAGCTGTTTCTGATGAGGACCAGGAAGTGAAAGCAATTCGTTTAGTTTGTTTATCATCAAGATGGGCTTGGACACCCCAGAGTCATTAAAAGAAGAAAAGGCATCTCAGAAAAGCTTCAGCTATTTGATTCCAGCAGGCACCACCACGAGCAGGCTTCCTCCAGCACAGCAAAAAGGCTTTCAAAGTGCATAAATCAAAAACTACAGCAGCATGAAATTTGACCACAGCAAACCAAATGAGGTGTCCAAAGCCCTGGGCACCAGGGTGTTTCTTTAATAGCTTTGGTGACCTTTAGGGCTGGGCAACCTCTTGGCATGAAATGAGAATTCCTCTGGTTTGCATGGCTGAGCTGCAGTGGGCTGGGGGAGAGGGACTGGGGGGCTGCTGGAAATGGGAATCACTCCTCTAATCCAAGCTCCCAGGAGAACTGGAGCATCGTGGGCTGATGATGAAAGAGTTGATGGCCTTCAGCCCACCCTGCAGGTCCTGTGCACATTGGCAAGTGGCAGCAAAGTGGAAGGTCTATGAAGCTCCACAGCAAAGGTGCCAAGGTTCAGCTCTGCTCCTGTGCATTGCCATGGGAATCATAGAATGGTTTAGGTTGGAAGGGACCTTAAGGCTCAGCCAGTTCCACCTCCCTGCCATAGGCAGGGACACCTCCCACTAGAACAGGTTGCTCAAGGCCTCATCCAGCCTGGCCTTGAACACCTCCAGGGAGGTTGTGGAGCACAGAAGCACAGAGTGTGATCGAAGATCACATTGGGTGCTTCTGTGTTCCACAGCCTCCCTGGGCAACCTGTGCCAGTGTCTCTCCACCCTCAATCTGTGCCAGTGTCTCACCACCCTCAACCTGTGCCAGTCTCTCACCACCTTCACTGCAAACAACTTCTTCCTAACATCCAGTTTCAGTCTCCCCTCTGCCACTTTAAACCCATTCCTCCTTGCCCTGTCATTACAAGACCTTGTCAATAGTCTCTCCCCAGCCTTCCTGTAGCCCCCTTCAGATCCTGGAAGGCCACTCCAAGGTCTCCTCTGAGCCTTCTCTTCTCCAAGCTGCAGAGCCCAAACTCTCTCAGCCTGTCCTCATAGCAGAGCTGCTGCAGCCCTCCGAGCACCTTTGTGCTGATCATCAGCAGCACACCACCACTTCCCAAATCCTTGGGCCTCTGCTTTTCTCCAGCCTGGCCCTGTCACACAGACACATCAAACACTGCAACCAACCTCGTGAAGAAACTCTGGGGTGGTGTTCCCAGGAACAAGGACCTCTCTATCAAACTGGCACATCCCAAGGAAGCTCAGCGCTGCTGGAACACTTCCAGCCAGCTCTCTCCGAGAGCTAAAGCAGTTTGCAAATCCACACCTCATCTTCTATTCCATTTAAATGATCTACCATCTTTAGCAGGGCTGAGCCTCTCTAGAGCCTGTATCCAAGGCAACAAGAGCTAGCAGGGAAAAAATGGATCCAAGAAGTTATTAAAAATCACAATATCCTTCCTGAGCGAGGCAGGGATAATGAGAGTGTTACGCTGCTTCCCTGCACCATGGGCTGGCTACAAGTCACCTGCTGGGTGAAGCTCCCTGGCTGCTTACCAAAAACCAGCTTTGTGCAGGCATTTAAGGTCCTGAAGATCCTGAGCAGCAGCTCTGTACCTCCAACCCTCAGCCTGAAGCCATAAGAAGCCAAGAATTTATTCACTGCCTTTGGAACCAGCCTCTGGTGCAGGACAGCAGCGTGAGGAAGGGGTTGTGGACTTCAGATCTCTTCCAAGATGTTGGGGAATCAGTAGGTCTGCAAAGAGGAAAATGTGACATGCTGGCCTGGCTTCCACACAGCACTCAGAACCCCAGCAACCACGTGTCACAGGTGGGACTGCCACCACAGGCTTGCTCCTGGCTCCATCTCTTGGTATGTTCTTCCTTTTCCTATAGAGCAGAAGAGAGCATCTGTGGTGAGCCCAGACTGGAGGCACTGATGGATGGCTCTGAAGCTTCTGTGCTGGAGAAGCAGAAGAAAGCACAGAAATGTGGTGAGCCCAGACTGGAGGCACTGATGGATGGCTCTGAAGCTTCTGTGCTGGAGAAGCAGAAGAAAGCACAGAAATGTGGTGAGCCCAGACTGGAGGCACTGATGGATGGCTCTGAAGCTTCTGTGCTGGAGAAGCAGGAGAAAGCACAGAGATGTGGTGAGCCCAGACTGAGGGCACTGATGGATGGCTCTGAAGCTTCTATGCTGGAGAAGCAGGAGAAAGCACAGAGATGTGGTGAGCCCAGACTGAAGGCACTGATGGATGGCTCTGAAGATTCTGTGCTGGAGAAGCAGGAGAGAGCATGGAGATGTGAGACCAGACCTGGAGGATGGATGGTCCTGAAACTTCTACACTGGGCAACACCTTGAACATCCCCAAGAAGGAAGCAGTAAAAGCAGTGCCTTTGCTGGAGGGTCAGTGCTGGGGTGGGAAGGGGCTGGAGCTCCCCATGGCTGTCCTCACTTTGCAGGGCTGGAGGCTGCTGCTGCAGCAATGAGTCACCTCCATGCACAACTCTCAGTGCCTTAGAAACCCAAGGATTAGCAGAAGATGTCAAAGCCCTGACACTCTGTGTGAGCTTGGCATGAGACAAGACCTCCTGGAGCCAGGCCAAGGCAAAAGGAGTGTGGTGTAATCTGTTTGGACGGCTCAGGACTCCAGACCCTCTGGTGCCACGGCAGGACAAATTCCCACTGCGTCCCCAGCGCAGGGCAGCTGTGCCTTGAGAGCTCCAAGGCAAAAGCTGGGATTATCTCTCCTCTCCACCTCTCCAGAGTGAGGCACCACGTTCAAGACTTGATTTGCAAAGAGATTCTGCAAACAATTTCCCTTTATCCAGCCCTCTGCTTGAGCTTCTCTCAGGTTTTAAAGCCAGAAGCTGATCTCTCCTGGGATTTAGACTGAGACCAAAGGCATCATCTGAGCTTCACTTCTACAAACTGCAGCCAGGTTTGCTCAGAAAAAGGGAGCAGGTTCTCTTCAAAATGAGCCCAGGAGCTGCTGCAGGCAGGGAACTGAGGTGATGATTGGAAAGGAGAGGTGGGGTTGGTCTCCTCACCCAAGCAACAAGCAGTAGGACAAAAGGAAATGGACAAGAGGATGAATTTCTTCTCCAAAAGGGTTATCAAACCCTGGAGCAGGCTGCTCAGGGCAGTGCTGGAGTCACCATGCCTGGAGGGGTTTCAAAACTGTGGAGATGTGGTGCTGAGGAATATGGTTTAAGTGTTGATCTGGCAGTGCTGGGCTCATGGTAGGACTCAATCATAGAATCACAGAATCAAGCAGGTTGGAAGAAAGCTCCAAGCTCAGCCAGCATAACCTAGCACCCAGCCCTGGCCAAGCAACCAGACCATGGCACTGAGTGCCCCAGCCAGGCTTGGCTTCAACACCTCCAGCCACAGCCACTCCACCACCTCCCTGGGCAGCCCATTCCAATGCCAATCACTCTCTCTGCCAACAAATTCCTCCTAACATCCAGCCTAGACTTGCCCTGGCACAACTTGAGGCTGTGTCCCCTTGTTCTGTCCCTGGTTGCCTGGCAGCAGAGCCCAACCCCACCTGGCTACAGCCTCCCTGCAGGCAGCTGCAGACAGCAATGAGCTCTGCCCTGAGCCTCCTCTTCTGCAGGCTGCACACCCCCAGCTCCCTCAGCCTCTCCTCATAGGGTTTGTGTTCCAGGCCTCTCACCAGCTTTGTTACCTACTTGATGAGTTTAAAGCTCTTTTCCACCCCCAAATTATTCAGTGATTCCAGGATTCTGTGACTCTGCAGTTCTAAGGCCACCTCAGCAATTCCACAGCAAGTCCTCCTGGAGCAGATGTGAATTCCCAGGACTCAGGAAGATTTTGTGGCTGTTGAAGTTTGTCATTGAATATTTGGAGAGCTGCAGCAAGCAGGTTCCAAAGATTCAGGCAACAAAAGCCTGTCATTAAGGTGCAAATGCACATTTAAACCTCCTTGGTCACCCAAACCCACCCTGGCCATGCCTACTGCTGCTGCTGGTGGGTGCTTGGTCCTGTGGTACAGATGTGCCTACGTTGGCATGGCTCTGGGTTGGGAGCCAGAGCAATTTGTACCATCCATGAGGGGGAATCTTCTCAGTGCTGGTCAATACTTCAAAGGTGGGTGCCAGCAGGATCACAAAATCATGGAATCATGGAATGGGTTAGGTTGGAAGGGACCTCAAAGCTCAGCCAGTTCCAACTCCCTGCCATAGGCAAGGACACATCCCACTAGAACAGGTTGCTCAAGGCCTCATCCAGCCTGGTCCTGAACACTTCCAGGGAGGTTGTGGAGCACAGAAGCACCCAATGTGATCTTTGTGATCTCCACAACCTCCCTGGGAAACCTGTGCCAGTGTCTCACCACCCTCAACCTGTGCCAGTGTCTCACCAGGGCCAAGGCTTTTCTCACTGGCACCAAGTGACAGGGCAAGAGGTAACAGGCACAAAGCTGACCATAGCAAGTTCCATCTCAACATGATCTTGGAGGTCTTTTCCAACCAAAATGGTTCTGTGATTCTCTAAGCAACCTGACCTGGGTGGGTTAATGCAGGGGGATTGGATTAGAGATGATTTTAAGGGATCCTCCCAACCCCAATGCATTCTGTGAGTCTGTGAGGAGGAACTTCTTCATTTTGAGGCTGGAGGAGCACTGGAAGAGGCTGCCCAGAGAGGTGGTGGAGTCTCCATCTCTGGAGTCATTCCACACCCACCTGGTTGCCATACCTAAGCCTGCCTGGTTCCCAGTAGCTGAGGATCAATACTGTAGCATTAATGCAGTGCAGCAAGAAGAAAAGAGCCCAGGCCTCAGCTGCCATAAATTGGCCACACTGGGCTGTGGCCTTGCTCTCTGCATTAGAGGGGATCTAAAAAGTCCAGGGGAGACCCAGCCCCTGCTGTGGCAGGCACAGAGCAGAGGCACAGTGCCCCAGGGCTGTGCTTGCTCGACCAGAAGTCGATAAGCAGCTACAGATGGAGGACAACACCAAGGGCTAGCTCCATCTCAGCAAGAGAAGGAACTTCTTGACTTTGAGGCTGGCAGAGCAGGCTGCCCAGAGAGGTGGTGGAGTCTCCATCTCTGGAGTCATTCCAAACCCACTTGGATGCCATCCTGTGCAACCTGCTCTGGGTGACTCTGCTGTGAGGTGAGGGGGTTGGACTGGCTGATCTCCAGAGGTCACTTCCAACCTCTACCATTCTGTGATGTACCTACCCCAACAACAGCATCTGTGCAGTGTCTGTCCTGTCTGACAGCAAAACCAGCTGAAGCATTTGATGATGTTCCTTGGCTTGGTGAAACTCCACCAGCACAGCTTTTAAAGCCAGGATGATTAACCAGGATTCACAGCCTCCATCACCCAATCATTAATTCCCTGCTTTTTAGTGTATTTTGCAAATGAAATGCTCAGCAGAGGGTAGTTAATCATTCTTCACTGCTCTCTAGCTGTACAAATAATCAAACCAAATTCCCCTCTCCGATTCGAATCAGACCTTAGAGGCAGAACAGTCACAATGAGGGAGGTTCTTCTGCCCCTGTGCTCAGCACTGCTCAGGCCACACCTGGAGTGCTGTGTCCACTTCTGGGCTCCTGAATTGCAGAGAGATGTTGAGGTGCTTGAAGGTGTCCAGAGAAGGGCAGCAAGGCTGGGGAGGGGCCTGGAGCACAGCCCTGTGAGGAGAGGCTGAGGGAGCTGGGGGTGTGCAGCCTGCAGAGGAGGAGGCTCAGGGCAGAGCTCATTGCTGTCTGCAGCTGCCTGCAGGGAGGCTGTAGCCAGGTGGGGTTGAGCTCTGCTGCCAGGCAAGCAGCAACAGAGTGAGGGGACACAGCCTCAAGTTGTGCCAGGGCAGGTCTAGACTGGGTGTTAGGAGGAAGTTGTTGTCAGAGAGAGTGATTGGCATTGGAATGGGCTGCCCAGGGAGGTGGTGGAGTCACCATCCCTGGAGGTGTTGAAGCCAAGCCTGGCTGGGGCACTTAGTGCCATGGTCTGGTTGCTTGGCCAGGGCTGGGTGCTAGGCTGGGCTGGCTGAGCTTGGAGCTCTCTTCCAACCTGCCTGATTCTATGATTCTAAAACAAGTAGAGGAGAATGGCAAAAGCCACCCCTGGCATTTGGCCTACCCTTTCTGGATCAAAACTTGGGTCAAACTGGCTTAGTTTGGCAAACTTTGGTTGAACAACAGGAACCAAAACTTCCTTGCCTGAACCATTTGACTTTTCTGCTTGGTTTCCTCTTGCTCCAAAGCCAAGATTTGGCTGGAAATGCTTGGCAGAAAACAAATAATCTGGGCTTTGGGTTGCCTGGTTTGTGTGTTTGTGCTGTAAATAGTCTCTTTAGCTGTGGGTGCTTCATCACAGCCCTCCCCCAACGCTGCCCAAAGCCATGGTGAGGATGCTCAGCACCTGCATGGTGGCAGCACCCAGCTCTACCTGCATCAGCTTCACCACACCACAGCCACGTTCCCTCACGCTCTGCAGAGCCATGTACCAGCCAAAGGCCTGTTTCTCTAAAGAGCTGATCACAGCAATGCCCCAAAGGCTCAAACCTATCTCCATTTGTTTTCTTTTCATCCTCCCCAAGTTGAAATATTGATGAGGTTTCTCTGAGCTGCAAGGCTGGAGCACTGAGATGTGCTGGGTTAAACACCCACGCACCCACTCTGGGACAGCATTTGGGCTTCACTTCACCCTCCCCCATCCTTGCTCTCCACACCAGACTGTCCTTGTGCAACCCCATTCACAGTGCCTGGCCCCCAGGGTTACCTTTAGCACATGAAGCATTACCCTGGGGTGTCCCTGGGCAGGTCAGAGCAGCAACAGGGGCAAGGAAAAAGCAAACCTGCTGCAAGCTGCAGCTGAGGACATCTTCCAAGCATCCCCTTGAGCTGAGCTGCTCAGACATGACCAGCAGAGACTCAGAGGTGATTCTGACAAAGATTTGGGCAGGTGCACGTTCCTGCTCTCTCCCTGGGGTGTCTGTGTTAGTGTTGGGAAAGAAGCACAAGCAAGGATTGCTTCCTGTGTAAGCAAAGCAGAGCCCAGCAGCCTAGTGTCACCTGGATGTCCCCTGCTCCTGCCCTCCCCTGCTGGCAATGGCTGCAGGGCCAGGCTGGTGATAGGGCTGGATGGACACAGCATACCCAGCACCTCTGGGTCTCATCTCAAAGCCTGGCTTGGTGCTGCATTTACTGGGAAGCAAAGAAAGAGGAGCAAAGTGAGGTGACAGGGGACACTTGGCCACTGCATGGGGAGCAGCATTTCCAGCCCAGGCTCTGCAGAGCTTTTGGGGTGCTCAGTGATGAGTACAGACCCATGTGCCTGAATTTGCTCTACTCACAGACATCAAAATGGATTACAAGGAACTGGGAGAGATCTTCTCTGCAAGGGGCAGGAGGGAGATTGTCTTTTTCCTTTTCCTTTTCTTAAAGAGATGTAAATAAGGCAGCAGCAGAGCAGCAATCAGGCTGTGGTCCCTAGGACAGCAGCTCTGGAGCTTATTCTTTTCACCGTGGGGGTTTGATGAAGGCAAACTTTCCCCACTCACTGCAGCACATGCAGACAGAGCTGGTTTCCACGGAAACAGGCATCTTTTGCATGTCCAGCATGTGGTCAGAGATGGGGAAAGGTTGTGAAGACAGAGCCTGCCTTCCTCCATGGCTGCTGCCACCCTCCCTCCCCTCTTCCTAGGCAGACATGGAGCATCCCCAGCACACACCCTCACAGCCCAGCTGGGGCACAGTGTGCCCAGCACACACCCTCACAGCCCAGCTGGGGCAGAGTGTGCCCAGCACACACCCTCACAGCCCAGCTGGAGCAGTGTGTCCTCAGCACACACCCTCACAGCCCAGCTGGGGCAGAGTGTGCCCAGCACACACCCTCACAGCCTAGTTGGGGCGGAGTGTCCCAAGCACACACCATCACAGCCCAGCTGGGGCAGAGTGTGCCCAGCACACACCCTCACAGCCTAGTTGGGGCACAGTGTGCCCAGCACACACCCTCACAGCCCAGCTGGAGCAGTGTGTCCTCAGCACACACCATCACAGCCCAGCTGGGGCAGAGTGTGCCTGGCATACACCCTCACAGCCCAGCTGGAGCAGTGTGCCCAGCACACACCATCACAGCCCAGCTGGGGCACAGTGTGCCTGGCATACACCATCACAGCCCAGCTGGGGCAGAGTGTGCCCAGCACACACCATCACAGCCCAGCTGGGGCAGAGTGTGCCTGGCATACACCATCACAGCCCAGCTAGGCAGCATCTGTGCAGAGAGGAGGGTTGGTGCAGCCCCAGTTTCTAACTAGCAACTTCCTTGCAGCACTGGGGTGCTTGTGGAGAAGGAGGAGATGAGCAGTTTCCACCTCTGTATCTCCTGGACATTTTAGGAACCACAGCATCCCCCAAAAGAGTAAGATGGACCATCAGGAGGACAAGGACCCAGGCAGGACTTTGTTCCTCATTCCTCGTCTCACCTGGCCAGAGCAAATTGCCCCAAAGCAGGAACTAAGCTCTCCAGGCAGGAATGGGCAACAGGTGACTTGGACTGGCCCAGGAGTGAGATGTAGGAAGATCCAGGGCTTGTAGTGATAGGATGAGGAAGAATGGATTTGAGATGGAAGAGGGGAGATTGAGACTGGAGATTAGGAAGAAATTCCTTCCAGTGAGGGTGGTGAGACACTGGCACAGGCTGCCCAGGGAGGGTGTGGATGCTCCCTTCCTGGAGGTGTTCAAGGCCAGGCTGGATGAGGCCTTGAGCAACCTGGGCTGGTGGGAGGTGTCCCTGCCCTTGGCAGGGGGTTGGAACTGGATGATTTTTAGTGTCCCTTCCAACTCAAACTTCTATGAAGATATCACTTCACCAGGCAGAGGCTGAAGCACAAAGGGGGGTTGTGCCTCCTGCTACACCACACCAGCCTCCTTTTAACTGCTGAGATGCAAATAAAGTGGTGTGAAGAAAGCCTGAACCCCAGCACCAGCATGGGAAGAGTGGTCAGGCACAGGAACAGGCTGCTCAGGGAGGTGGTGGAGTCACCATCCCTGCAGGTGTGGGAAAAATGTGTGGACATGGCACTTTGGGATGTGATTTAGTGGGCATGGTGGTGTTGGGTTGATGGTTGGAGTCGATGATCTTAAAGGTCTTTTCCAATCACAGAATTAACCAGGTTGGACAAGACCATAGGATCACAGGATCACAGATGTTAGGGACTGGAAGGGACCCAAGGAGCTCATCCAGTCCAACCCCCCTGCCAGAGCAGGACAATCCTATCTAACACAGATCACAGAGGAACACATCCAGGCAAGCCTTGAAAGGCTCCAGAGAAGGAGACTCCACAACCTCTCTGAGTAGGCTGTTCCAGTGCTCTGTGACCCTTACAGGAAAGAAGTTCCCCCTTGTGTTGAGGCAGAACCTCTTTTGCTGCAACTTGCACCCATTGCTCCTTGTCCTATGGCAGGGAGCAGTGAGCAGAGCCTGTCCCCCTCTCCTGGCAGCCCTCAGATACTTACAAACATCTATCAAATCCCCTCTAAGTCTTCTCTTCTCCAGACTAAAGAAGACTTAGAGGGGATTGGATCAATGTTGATGGCAGATTTAAGACCTTTAAGATCCTCGAGTCCAACCTATCCCCTAACCCTTCTAACTAACCCATGGCACTAAGTGCCTCATCCAGCCTCCAACACCTCCAGAGATGGAGACTCCACCACCTCCCTGGGCAGCCCACCCTAATGGAAATCACTCTTGCTGTGAAGAACTTCTTCCTAACATCCAGCCTGAACCTGCCCTGGCACAGCTCGAGGCTGTATCCTCTTGTCCTGTCCCTGGGTGCTTGGGAGAAGAGAAACCAGGCTGGAAACACATGGGACCCTTTGATCAATTTTTGGGGCCATCTCCTTGCAGCTGCCACCTCCAGCAGGTATCAGCAGCATAAAACAGCTCTGCCACAGACAGACTCTGTGCTCTCTCAGGCTGTGAGACTCCTGGCTCAAAGCTGCTGTGGCTCTGCAGCTTCCTGCATCTTCAGCTGTACATCTGCAGCCACTGTCTGGGGCTGGAATTAATGAATGTTTGCACAGTGCTTTTAAGATAAAGTGCCACATAAGTACCAACTATCATTATTGGGCCCTGCCTGATTCCAGCCCATCAAAAGGCAGGAAATTGGGGGGTTTAAGAGCCTGGTGGTGAAGCTGCCTTTATGTTCCACGTTCTACTCAGCAGAGCAAAGTCACCAACAGCAGCTGGGGATTTGCAGACTTAGCCCAGAATTTACTGGCTTTGGGATCTTGAAGGGAGAAATTTGTCACAAAAGAGACTTTGTCAGGGAGTCAAGAAAGAAAAAAAAGCAATCCCCTTAATGCAGCAGCTGAAGGAACCTGCTTGGCACCTCCTCAGGTTCCAGCACACCAACCCAGGGAGCGCTGTCAGCAGAGCTGGGGAGCAGCAGAGCTGGGGAGCAGCAGTGCTTGTCCTGCTCCGGCCGCTGCTGTCCTCAGAGCAGTGGGGAGCCAGGACAGGCAGTTTCTCCATGCCCTCCTCCCTGCAGCCAGGACAACTCCTGTCCCTGGAGCCAGAGCAACTCCTTCCCTGGAGCAGGACAACCAGTTTCTCCATGGCCCTTTCTCTGAAGCCAGGACAACTCCTGTCCCTGGAACCAGGACAACTCCTTCCCTAGAACCAGGGCAACTCCTTCTCTGGAGCCAGGGGAACTCCTTCTCTGGTGTCAGGACAACCACCTTCTCCATGCCCCCTTCCCTGGAGCCAGGGTATCTTCTTCCCTGAAGCCAGGACAACCAGTTTCTCCATAGCCCTTTCTCTGGAGCTAGGACAACTGCTTCCCTGGAACCAGGACATCCAGTTTCTCCACAGCCCCTTCCTTGGAGCCAACCCCTTCTCTGGTGCCAGGACAACCAGCTTCTCCATGTCCCTTCCCTGGAACTAGGACAGCCAGCTTCTCCATGGATCCTTCCCTGGAACTAGGACAACCAGCTTCTCCATGGATCCTTCCCTGGAACTAGGACAGCCAGCTTCTCCATGGATCCTTCCCTGGAACTAGGACAACCAGCTTCTCCATGGCTCCTTCCCTGGCTCTAGCACGACCCGCTTCTCCGCCTCTTTCCCTGAAGCNTGGATCCTTCCCTGGAACTAGGACAACCAGCTTCTCCACATCTTTCCCTGGGGCTAGGGCAAGCAGCTTTTCCATGCCTCTTTCCCTGAAGCTAGAACCAGCTTCTTCATGGCTCCTTCCCTATCTGCCAGTGACATTGGAGATGATTTCCCTCCCCTTTCTTCTTATCCCATCCCTGCAAACCCTGGTTACAAAACTACTCCTTTTAGCTGAGTTCTTTCTAAATGTCACCATCTAAGAGGTGGGGAGGGCCAACTGGTAGAGGAAGAAGGGGGAACAGGGATGTTGGGAGCTTTAATTTCACTCAGTGCACCCAACCCTGAAGAGAATTCAGAGCTGGTGATCAGCTCCACACCATTTATCTGACCCCAGTTGCTGGTCAATAACACTAAAGGAGGGGGACAAGTAAGGCCAGGCTGGATGAGGCTCTGGACAGCCTGATCTAGTGTGAGGTCACAGGCTCACAGGATGTCAGGGGTTGGAAGGGACCCAAGGAGCTCATCCAGTCCAACCCCCCTGCCAGAGCAGGACAATCCTATCCAACACAGATCACAGAGGAACACATCCAGACAGGCCTTGGAAGGCTCCAGAGAAGGAGACCCCACAACCAATCTGGGGAACCTGTGCCAGTGCTCTGGGAGCCTCACAGTGAAGAAGTTCCCCCTTGTGTTGAGGCAGAACATGGCAGGGGGTTTGGAACTGGCTGATCCTTGTGGCCCCTTCTCACCCTGACTGATTCAATGATTCTAAGTCACAGCACAGAGAGTGCCAGTGCCAGGCAGGCTCCAGTGGCTTGATGAAGGTGCTAAGTGGAGGTTAAAGGGGTGAGGATGCGGATGGACAGCTCCCACCCAAACCATCCCATGGCTGGAGCCATGAGGCTGGCAGCTGAGCACCCACCTAGGCAGGACACAATCCATGGGGCACAACAAAAGAGGCGCTGAAAGCCGCCAAGCATTGGAACAGGCTGCCCAGGACCTGAGGTCTGCAGCTGGCACCTCTGCTCTCTCTCCTGCTGAGGCAGGAGGTTGGATCATGCTGACACCTCTTCCTGTCTAACCTTTCATCTGCCAAGGGGAGGACATGGTTTCAGCTGCTGCCTGTGCAAACTGCTATGAAATACCAGCACTACAATTCTATCTACCTGCAGAACTGACAGGAGCATTGCAGCACTGCTCTATTATCAATTATAAGCCTAACAGAGCATGTTCTCCCCTCTGATTGTTGGGAAAATCACTTGTCAGGGGCTGGTAAAGACCACAGCTGTCTTCTTCTTCTTCTTCATATAGACAGCCCTGCAAGAGATGTGAAGCTTCTGTGGTACAATGAGTTTGCTTTTTCTTTCTTTCTTCTTTCCTCCCCTTCCTCTCCCCCCTTTTTTCCCCTCCTCTTTCTTTCTTTTCTTTTTGTTTTTTAATCTCTGGTATAATAGAAGAGACCTGAATGAGATGGTTTCTATAGTGTCTTTACAATGATGATGTTTGACAAAGCAGAGAGGTAGATATTGGCAGCATGGTGACAATGTTAATCCAACACCCCAGCGGCTGTGGGTGCAGCTACAGCTCAGGCACACCTGATGGGAAGAGCTGAGCCAGTCCCACCAGGAAGGATCCTGCTCCCTCACCCAGCTGCAGCTGCTTTTTGTGCCTGGGGGAAGTGAGACACTGGTGAGGTTGTGGATGCTCTCTCCCAGAGAGGTGTTCAAGGCCACCTGGGCTGGTGGGAGGTGTCCCTGCCCATGGCAAGGGGTTGGAGCTGGATGAGCTTTAAGGCCTCTCCCAACCCAACGAATCTCTGAGTCTATGAGAGGAAGTTCTGCTATGCCCACACCAGCCAAGATAAAAATCCTTTCAGGAGCTGCTCCCCAGCTCCCTGCTTTGTGGGGCTGAACTGAAGGCCTATCCCCATTTCATCTCCACCACCCTTTGCAGCACCCATGGGCACAACTCTTGAAGGTCATCTCACTCTCCCACTGTCTTCTCCAAAGCCTCAGGTGACCATCCTGTGACACCAGCTGTGATAATGCTCTTCACGACAGGCTTGTGCTTTGCAGAGTTGCTGCTTCTTGGTGCAAAGCCATCTGTGTGGACACGACGCCAGGGGGAACCCCTTGCAGACAGGACCATGCCAGTGAGAAGCCCTTGCAGACAGGATGACACCAGGGGGAACCCCTTGCAGGCAGGACCATGCCAGGGAGAACCCCTTGCAGACAGGACCATGCCAGTGAGAAGCCCTTGCAGACAGGATGACACCAGGGGGAACCCCTTGCAGACAGGACCATGCCAGTGAGAAGCCCTTGCAGACAGGATGACACCAGGGGGAACCCCTTGCAGGCAGGACCATGCCAGTGAGAACCCCTTGCAGATAGGATGATGCCAGTGAGAACTGCAGACAGGATGATGCCAATGAGAACCCCTTGCAGACAGGATCACATCAATGAGAACTCCTTGCAGACAGGACCATGCCAGTGAGAACCCCTTGCAGACAGGATCACATCAATGAGAACCCCTTGCAGACAGGACCATGCCAGTGAGAACCCCTTGCAGACAGGATCACATCAATGAGAACTCCTTGCAGACAGGATGATGCCAATGAGAACCCCTTGCAGACAGGACCATGCCAGTGAGAACCCCTTGCAGACAGGACCATGCCAGTGAGAACCCCTTGCAGACAGGATCACATCAATGAGAACCCCTTGCAGACAGGATGATGCCAATGAGAACCACTTGCAGACAGGACAAGGGGATTTCTAATTATTAAAAAGCTTTAAAGCTTACAAAAGCTACAACAAGAGAGTGAAAAAAGAGAAAAGACTTAATCAGTTTTGCTTTGGAGTTGCCTCAAATTTGTAATTCAATCAAACCTCCCATAGCAGTGAGGATGTCTTTCTGATATTCACAGGAGCTTTCCAGGGGCTATAATCTCTAAGAGATTTATTCATACTTTCTGCATCAGCTTAAGACTATTTTGGAAGAAGCCTCTCTCCCTCCCTTCCTCTCATCAGCAGAGCTCCAGAGAAGATATTAATATTAAAACAATTCAATTACTCTGAGTAGGGGAGAACAGAGGTCCTGGGGAAAGGCTGCTCACTCCAGCATGCCACCACAGTCCTCTCCTTCTGCCCAACATCCCTGAGTTGCTGTTCTGAAAGAGCTTCCTGAAGAACTGAGCAGAGCTGTTGAAGACCCTTCAAGGAAGGAGCTCAGGAGGAGCTCAGCTCACTCACCTTGCAAACGTGAGCTTGGGGGTGTTCAGCTGCTCCTTGTAAGAGCTGAGATCCTGCTGGCACCCCAGGTAGCTTCCTGGCATCAGTGTAAACTCCTCAGCATCCTGTCCCATCCCTGAGCAGCAGTGCCCACCCCTGCCCACTGGCCTGCACCTTCCTACAGCCCATGCCCCTCACACGTCAAACTTCCTCCTGCAGCAGTAACCCCAAACACCTACCCCCAGTCTAAGCACCCCAACATTTCAGGGCTGTCTGGACAGGTGCATAGCTCTGAGGGTGCTTGCAGCAGCCAGTCTGAAGTCCTGCTGCTCAGCACTCCTTTGCAGCCTCCCCTCTATAAGGACTCCAGCACTTCAACTACCAGCAGCACTCGGCAGAAAGCAGCTGGGCTGAGGAAGAGGAGTGAGATGATTTCGGGGAGAAGGATGGGGAATACTTTGCACTTCAAAGGACACATCATCTCCTTGCTTCTCAAGATCACAAGGAAGAAGGAACAGCAAGGCCAGACATAGATTAACCTTCCTTCTCCCTCCTGCTTCCTTGTTCTATCCAATTCATCCTTCCCACACCAGCTAATTAAACATGAAACAAGAAGAGGGGGTGCTGAGCTTCATCAGCTCCTGCTGTACATGCAGCAGTTCTGCTTCTTCAGCTTTGCACCAGGATATACTCTGCTGCTGCTGCAGAGAGAACCACAGCATGGTCCAGCCAGGGGCTGGCACAGACCTGCTATCCCCCCTCTGCTGTGCCATCCTTTCCTGATGCCAAGGTGGGAACCCTTCCTGCTGAGATTGGTGTTGCAATATCTGATTGCATCAAGCACAAGAACGTGGTCATGGCAATTAAGTTAAAACAAACTCCTGCAGGGGATGGGTGTTGAGTTGGGCAAGAGGGGAGGTGGATGCTGGTGGAGGTCTCTCACTGCCACACCACACAGTGAAATTCCCTACTGCCATGGGGTGTCAGTGTGAAAGACCAAACCTGTGACCCCACAACACAGAATCACAGCATGGTAGGGGTCAGAAGGGACGTCTGGAGATCAGTGAGTCCAACACAAAATCACAGCTTGGTAGGGGTCAGAAGGGACGTCTGGAGATCAGTGAGTCCAACACAAAATCACAGCTTGGTAGGGGTCAGAAGGGACGTCTGGAGATCAGTGAGTCCAACCCTTCTGCCAGGGCAGGTTTACCTAGAGAAGGTCACACAGGCACATGTTCAGATGGGTTTGGAGCATCTCCAGAGATGGAGACTCCACCACCTCTCTAGGCAGCCTGCTCCAGCACTCCATCATCCTTAAAGAAGTTCCTCCTCATGCTTAGATGTTCTTGTGCTCAAGTTTGTGCCTGCTATCCCTCATCTTGTCACAGGGCACCACCCAAACAAGCCTGGTCCCAGGGCAGCTCAGCCACTAAAGCACAGCACATGCTGACACCTTCTCTAATCAAGAGATCTTCAGCAGCATTGATTTTGCTAATGAGCTCACTGCTGTGGGCTGAGACCTGACAAGCTCATTGGGACCGAAGCTTCCAAATCCACACAGCTCCCAGCCCTGCAGGAAAAGGGGTTAGGAGCAGCATGAAATCAAACTGATGGCAGGGAAGAGAGATCAGAGTTTGAAGTGGAAAGGAGGCAGACACACAGCTGTCAGACTCAGCTCTACAGTTCTATCCACACCTTCAGCTCTGTGCCACCTCCTGCTCTGTGCCACCTCCTGCTCTGTGCCACCTCTTGTTCTGTGCCATCTCCTGCTCTCCATATCCACCACCACATATAAAAGCACAAGAGGACTTTGAAGCAAACACAACATTGCTATGATGAGAATGTTTTATCTTTCTCTCTGGCTCTCAGGGGCAGCAGGCTGAAGGCTGTGATATGTGCAGAGGAACTGCCAGCAGAGGGGAGGAAGATACCAACAAGGGAGCTGATGGTTCCCCTCAGGACACCGTTGTTCTGCCAGCCTGCTGGCTCCAGCCAGCCCCTGCTGCATGCATGCCCATAGCACCAGCAGCCTGCCCAGGGTGAAATGTACCTCTGGAAGAAGCTCCTAGCTGAGAGGCAAAAGCGTCTTACCAACACAGCCAGGATCAAGGTGCCTCAAATGCAGTTTGAGGCAGGCAAAGCCTGGCAAGAAAATGAGTCAGGAGCCTGCTCCAAGCTGCTGCTGAACCTGTGCCTGCTGTGGGAATCGATGTCTTCCTCCCATCATGACACAGATCACAGTTTGGGTTGGCAGGGACCTCAAACCAACCCCTTTGCCATGGGCAGGGACACCCCTCACTAGAACAGGTTGCTCAAGGCCTAATCCAACCTGGCCTTGAACACCTCCAGGGAGGGAGCATCTACAACCTCCCTGGGCAACCTGTGCCTGTGTCTCACCACCCTCACTGGAAAGATTTTCTTCCAAGCTTCAATCCATTCCCTCTCATCCTGTCCCTACAAGCCCTTGCCAAAAGTCCCTTCCCAGCTTTCTTGCAGGCCTCCATCATCACACACCTAGGTGAGATTTGTAGTTCTGCTGTGCCAGCAGAGAGGCAAGGAGGGGTGATTCCTCCCAGCCTGGCAGGCAGGAAAAGAAGCTGTGAGCTTGGGAAAGGGCCAGGACCCTCTTTCCTGCCAGATGACACAGACTTGGTGACTGTGAGGAGCTATTTTTAACCTCACGAGGTATCCATTCCGTTCACTTCACTGCTGGGACCTCCTCAGGGGAAATCTGAACGCACACCACTGGGCTGAGCTGGCCAAGGATGCTCCCAGATCCTCTGCAGCACTAGCCCAGGTGGCCTGACCTCTCCTCTCACTCTGAGACTCAGAGAAACTGGAATGAAAAGACTGTGCAGTGGGATGAGATCTTCAGAAGGCTAACGGCTTTCTTTTGAACCTGGATGAAGCACAATGTGCTGCTACTTATCAGAGAGACTCAGCAACACAAACTTGCTGCTCCCTACATGGATACTTCAATGTGTTATTGTCAGAGGTAGCTCTGCAGCACTGAGCCACCTCTGCCTCTCCAGATTTTGCTTGCTTGTAAGAACAGCAGAAAGTTTTCTCTATCAGTGCTAATGAGCTCAATTTCTCCACTTCCAAGTTTGCTTCTCCCGCTTGTGCTGAGCTGGAACCTCCTGTGCTGCAGCTTCCATCCATTGCTGCTTGTCCTATGCCAGGGAGCAGTGAGCAGAGCCTGTCCCCCCAGGGACAGGAATTTATCAACATTTATTCAATGCCCTTTCAGTCTTCTCTAGACTAAGCAGCCCCAGTTCCCTCATCCCCTCTTAGTCTTCTCTTCCCTAGACTAAGCAGCCCCAGTTCCCTCATCCTCTTTCAGTCTTCTCTTCTCTAGACTAAGCAGCCCCAGGTCCCTCATCCCCTCTTAGTCTTCTCTTCTCTAGACTAAGCAGCCCCAGGTCCCTCATCCCCTCTCAGTCTTCTCTTCTCTAGTCTTAGTCTTCTCTTCTCTAGACTAAGCAGCCCCAGGTCCCTCATCCCCTCTCAGTCTTCTCTTCTCTAGACTAAGCAGCCTCAGTTCCCTCATCCCCTCTTAGTCTTCTCTTCCCTAGACCAAGCAGCCCCAGGTCCCTCATCCCCTCTCAGTCTTCTCTTCCCTCGACTAACCAGCCCCAGGTCCCTCAGCCTCTCCTCATCAGGCAGTGTTCCAGTCCCCTCATCATCCTCCAGCCCTCTGCTGGACCCTCCCCAGCAGCTCCCTGCCCCTCTTCAACTGGGAAGCCCAAAGCTGAACACGGAGCTGGGCTGCAGAACGCTCTGCTGAATGAGACTGTGCTGGGATGTGGCAGTCCCCTGCCTTCCTTCCCCATCCAACCCAACCTGCCAAAGAATTAGGTTTTCATATTTTCTTTTTGCCTGTCTGCTGAAAACTTCTTTCTCTTGCTCTAATCCTGAGTGGGGCTTTCTAAGGGCTGTCTAGATCTGAAGAGTAAGTAAATACAGTCAGACGTGTCCGAGGCCAAGCGTGGCTGTGCTCAGAGCAGCAGACTGGCAGCTAATCAAGTGATGGAAATGCCCCTCCAGGTCCATGCTCACTTGGCCGTGGCACCTTGGTTCAGCTCTCTCCTCAGAGAGCTCTTTACTCACCAGCTTTGAGAGGCAGGGGTGGGGGTGTTTGGAGCAGCAGCAGCAGCAGCAGAATGACCTCAGTAAAAGACAACTGTGATTTGACTGGAATAGAAACCAGGGGCTGAGAGCTGCATTAACAACAGGAAATTGCATGGAGAAGGAGCTTGCAAGAGCAGGCAGCTCTCGTGTCCCACTGCAACTGGGGATTAAGTGTGTGTGTAGTGGAGGGGGGGAAATATGCAGATCTGATCTGAAAGCCAACAAAGTACCCAAAAGCAGCTTGCCTGTCTTCAGGGCTGCTGTACCTGAGTCACAGGCTGAGTCATGGGCTCAGGTTTGGTCCCCCCCAACTCTAAGAAGGATGTTGAGGAGCTGGAGCTGGTCAAGAGAAGAGAAATGAAGCTGGAGAATGGTCTGGAGAATAGGGCTGGGGAGGAGGAGCTGAGGGAGCTGGCAGTGTTTAGTCCAGAGAAAAGGAGGCTGAGGAGGCTCTCTACAGCTGCCTGAAAGGAGGCTGTAGCCAGGTGGGATTGGGCTCTTCTCCCATGGAACAAGTGACAGGATAAGAGGAAATGGCCTCAGATTGCACTGGGGAGGGGTTTAGGTTGGATATTAGAAGAAACTTCTTCCCTGAAAGGGCTCTCAAAAGCTGCAACAGACTGCCCAGGGAGGTGACTGCATCCCTATCTCTGGAGGTGTTTAAAAGAGGCAAAGATGTGGTGCTGAGGGCCATGGTTTAGCCCCAGCCTTGGTGAAGTTAGGGAATGGTTGGAAGGAAATGAATTTCTAACTCCTGTACACGATGTGGCCTCCCTTCCACAGCAGTGACTGTTTGGGGGGTGCTCAGAACAGCACACAAGGGGGTCCCTGCAGTGGATTGCCCTTCCCTGCTCCTTCCCCCTTGGCTGATCACAACGTGGGGCCTCACTGGCAGAAGCCAGGCTGGCAGAGACAACAGCAGTGAGACAAAGCTGGCACTACTGAGAAACAGCAGCTCAAAACCATCCCTGCAGCCCTTGTGTGGAGCACAGTGGAGGTTTCCACCCCAGTGGCAGGCAGCCACCTCTGTTTCACTCAGTGCATCTCCACAGAGCCCATTTCCCTCGGCCAGCTTGAAGAGATAAGCAATTAGAGCCCTAATCAATACCATCCACAGTCCTTTCTGCTTCAAGCTACTTAATTGGCATCCCAGAGTCGAGGGGAAGGTGAAGCCAGGTCTCTGAAAGCAAACGAAGGAAGAATCCCCTGGTGCTGGGTTTTACAAAGCACAAACAAACCCCAGAGCAGGCTCCTCTGCCTCAAACCCAAGGTTTGGTCAATGCCAGCAGACAGAGGAGTGAGAGGAGGTGCAGCCATGGTGCTTCTGGTGAGGATAAACCCTTCTGGTCCCAAGCTGGGCAAGTGTGCTACACCTAAAGTACCTCTCCCTCAGGGATCCTCTGTTCTAGTGGGTTGCCCAGGGAGGTGTTGAAGGCCAAGTTGGATGAGTCCTTGAGTGACCTGTTCTAGTGGGAGGTGTCTCTGCCTATGGCAGGGGGTTGGAACTGTCTGAGCTTTGAGGTCCCTTCCAACCTAAGCCATTCTCTGATTCCATGAAATACAACCTTGTAGCTTCTCTGGTGATGCTTCCAGGCCTTACAGCCCAAACAGCATCTCCTGTTTGAGGGCTGCAGCCTTGGCCCTGGTGCAAGCACAGAGCACATCTGTCCACAGGGATGCAGTTGGCTGCCGGAACCGGACACATCTGCCAGGCCAGCCTGAGCTCCATCATCAGCCTCCTGCAGGTGCCACATATCCTCTGACCTCTGAACATCTGCCTGCTCTCATGCCATCATCACTGAAGGATTGAGTCATATCCACTCTGATATCAGCCTGGACAAGCAGCACAGAATCTCCTTTCCTCACCCACCACTAGAAACAGCTGAAATTGGGACTGAGTCCAGGCAGGGCTGAACCTGCACCCATTTACTCACCGCTCCCAGAGTTGCCTTCCACTTCCCAGTCACTGTCACCAAAGAAGACAACCAGGGCATGCCCATGCCAAGCCAGCTCTCTCCATCCAAATGCTCCTCAGGTTCTGCTAGCCCCAGACAGCCACAGTGACTCTTGACCTTGGTACCCTGAATAGGAAACAGCAAACAAGTCTGGGAGGGTTTTCCTTTGAGGTCATTCCCTAAATCCTAAATCTCTAAATGAGTCAGTCCACAACTGACTCAGAGTATCACAGTCTCACAGT
>WAAF01012606.1:382323-437881 GCA_013400475.1 Tricholaema leucomelas
GGTGAGGAGGAAGTTGTTGAGCATGAGAGTGGTTAGAGGCTGGAATGGGTTGCCCAGGGAGGTGGTTGAGGCCCCATGGCTGGAGGTGTTTCAGGCCAGGCTGGCTGAGGCTGTGGGCAGCCTGCTCTAGGGTAGGGTGTCCCTGGGCATGACAGGGGGGTTGGCCCTGGCTGATCCTTGTGGTCCCTTCCAACCCTGACTGATTCTATGATTCTACCCTGCCTTGAAACCACTACCTGTGGAGTTCAGTTCAAACCTGTGGGGTTTTTTCCCTTCTTATCAGAAGGGATAGAAAAAGAGATTCAACAACTCCAACTCCAGCCCATGCTTCTGTTTAAATTCTCTCTGGAATTCTTTTGGCCTCACATCAAACAGATCCAGGCCCCTGAGCAGGGCTCCAATCTCTCCATGAAGATGACAACTTCATTGAACCAGCATTCTCCATACAAAAATAGAGAGGCCCAGGAAAGTCTAAGCTGACCTTTGGCTACTCCAGATGTGTTTCTGTCAAACATTTATTGACATGCTTAATCCCAAGCGTGTGCTTAAGTCTCCTCCACACATCAGGTGTGTGTTGCCAGCCAGGAAACTCAAGTGAAGCAGAACAGATGAGCTTGAAAAACATTAATCATAGAATAGAATCATAGAAGCAGGGTTGGAAGGGACCATCATTACAAGAGGGATGTGGAGATGCTGGAGAGTGTCCAGAGCAGGGCCAGGAGGATGCTGAGAGGGCTGCAGCAGCTCTGCTGTGAGCACAGACTGAAAGAGTTGGGACTGTGCAGGCTGGAGAAGAGGAGGCTCCCAGGTGACCTTCTTGTGGCCTTCCAGGATCTGAAAGGGGCTACAAAAAAGCTGGAGAGGGACTTCTTAGGCTCTCAGGTAGTGATAGGACTGGGGGCAATGGAGCAAAGCTGGAGGTGAGGAGAGTCAGAGTGGGTGTCAGGAAGAAGTTGTTCAGCATGAGGGTGGTGAGAGGCTGGAATGGGTTGCCCAGGGAGGTGGTTGAGGCCCTATGGCTGGAGGTGTTTAAGGCCAGGCTGGCTGAGGCTGTGGACAGCCTGCTCTAGGGTAGGGTGTCCCTGGGCATGGCAGGGGGGTTGGCCCTGGCTGATCCTTGTGGTCCCTTCCAACCTGACTGATTCCATGTTTCTATGATTCCAATGGGATGGAGATGCTCCATTCATCAGTGATCTCTTGCTTTGCCCTTTCCCTTGGCTTGCACTCTCCCATCCCTGGGGGGCTGCCTTTCAGCAGGACTCTTGTTATCCTCCCCCCCTCTCCCATGCCATGCTGGAACCTCAGCTCAAGCCAGGGCTGAGCAGGAACGTGGCAGGGTGGTGGAGATGTTTGTGTTTACAGATGCATTGCCCTGCTCAGCTTGTCACTGGAGAACTCCACCTGGGAGATAAATAGGCAGAAATTAGAAGCAGATAGGAAAAAAAATATCTTAATATATCAAGTTGCTAGAGGCAGACAGCTTCAGAGGGCCTGGGAGACAGAACGTCAGCAGCAGCTCCTGGGTAAACACTCAACTCCTGCACGGCAGAAAGCCAACCTGGGCTGAGCTCAGCTAGAAGAAAGACCTCAGCACCTGGGTCTGAAGGAGCTGCACAATCTCCTCCAGGATAAGGGTGGACCAGAGACAATTAAGATGGCCAAGGATAGTGAGTGTTATTCACTCCAGTCCTTCTGGAGGAGTTTGCTGCCACTGGGATGCACAAGGGGTGAGGAAAACCCTGGGGACCAAGAAGCACAGTGTGGGAAACAAGAACCATGCTCCTTCTTGACAGTGAGGGTGGTGAGACACTGGCACAGGTTGAGGGTGGTGAGACACTGGCATAGGTTACCCAGGGAGGTTGTGGAGCACAGAAGCACCCAATGTGATCAAAGATCACATTGGGTGCTTCTGTGCTCCACAACCTCCCTGGAGGTGTTCAAGGCCAGGTTGGATGAGATCTTGAGCAACCTGCTCTACTGGGAGGTGTCCCTGCCTATGGCAGGGGGTTGGAACTGGCTGATCCTTGAGATGTCTTCTAACCTAAACCATTCTAACCTGAAGGGAGGCTGTTGGGGGTTGGTCTCTTCTGCCAGGCAAGCAGCAACAGAACAAGGGGACACAGTCTCAAGTTATGCCTGGGGAGGTCTGGGCTGGATGTTAGGAGGAAGTTGTTGGCAAAGAGAGTGATTGGCATTGGAATGGGCTGCCCAGGGAGGTGGTGGAGTCACTGTCCCTGGATGTGTTCAATAAAAGACTGGATAAGGCACTTAGTGTTCAAAAAAAGCCTGGATGAGGCACTTAGTGCCATGGTCTGGTTGACTGGACAGGGCTGGGTGCTAGCTTGGACTGGATGAGCTTGGAGGTCTTTTCCAATCTGTTTGATTCTCTGATTCTAAGATGCTGCTGGGGGAGGAGTTCCCTCCATTGCAGCTGCAAACAGTGTCTGATGCAATGGATGGGTTATTTCAACAGCATAAGGGAGTCAAGACAAGATTAATCCACGTCCTGTTAAGGTCACCCAGTGAGGTACTGGCAGGCTGGGAGCAGAACAAAGTGTTTCAAACCCTTCCAGCTCTCACAAGCTGTAAAACACAAGCCCAGCCAAAGGGGTGCCATGAAACTTGCTTGTCCCCACCCAACACTTAACATTTCAAGAGAAGGCATTATTTATGGTTGAGCTTTACTGTATGAGCTGGCCTGATTTATTCAACCATTGGCCAATAAACACCACAGCAGGAGGTTGTTGTTCCAACCTTCCCACAGCGGAGTGCTGGAGGAATTTAGTAACCGACCCTGTGATTGCTGCTGGGGGACTCCTCCTGCCAATTAGGCTGAGTTACAAGGTTCAGTTCTGGGATAGGAAAGAATTAATTTCATAAGGCCCAAGAAGGATTGCCTGCTCTCTAGGAAGGATCTTCTCCCCTTGCCTTTTTCTGCCAACATGATGTATAATAACTAGGCTAAAACAACAACAACAACAAAGAGGCTATGCAGGCTCCACACAGAGTCAGAGAATCAGTCAGGGTTGGAAGGGACCACAAGGAGCAGCCAGTTCCAACCCCCCTGCCATGCCCAGGGACACCCTACCCTAGAGCAGGCTGCACACAGCCTCAGCCAGCCTGGCCTGAAACACCTCCAGCCATGGGGCCTCAACCACCTCCCTGGGCAACCCATTCCAGCCTCTCACCACTCTCACGCTCAACAACTTCCTCCTCACCTCCAGCCTGAACCTCCCCAAAGATCACATTGGGTGCTTCTGTGCTCCATGACCTCCCTGGAGGTGTTCAGGACCAGGCTGGATGAAGCCTTGAGCAACCTGTTGTAGTGGGAGGTGTCCCTGCCTATAGCAGGGGGGTTGGAACTGGCTGATCTTTGAGGTCCCTTCCAACCTAATGCATTCTATGATTCTGTGATTTTTCAAGAGATGAGCAAATTGAAAGCAAACAGAAAAACCCAACGCAAAGCCACCCAAAACATGTGGCACTGTTTGGGCTAGAGAAGTCACCCAGAAAGTGAACTGCAGGCAGGTCAATGTGAGGCCTCTCTGCAGATCCTACCTGCAAGCCTGCTCAGAAAAGTTTGAGGTACCTATTCAGACTGGGCCAGTCTCCTCCTGCCCCTCTGGTTTAACTGGGCTGGAGAGGAGGTGAGGGCTGGAACTAATGAAGAAAAGGACTCCCAGCACCAGCTCCTAGTGGTGCTGTGCCCTGGAGGGAACAGGAGAACTCTGTTCTTCCACCACCACATCAGCCAGAGGATTTGGACATCCTCTGATGGAGCACAGGCAGTGTCTGCACTCAGAGGTGAGAAGTCTGAACCACAGCAGATGCTGATGCAGGCAGAGGCTGTACCATAAAGCACCTTAAGCTGCCCAGGGAGGTGGTGGAGTCACCCAGCATGGATGTGTTTAAGGTGGTTTGGACATGGTGCTTAGGGTGAATCCTGTAGAGCAGGGTTCTAGGTTGGACTTGGTGCTCCTGAGGAGCTTTGCCACCCTGCATGTTGCTGTGAGTCTGTGATTAGGAAGGAATTCTTCCCTGCAAGAGTGGTCAGGGATTGGCACAGGCTGCCCAGGCAGGTGATGGAGTCCTCATCCCTGGAGGTGTTCAAGACATGCATAGACATGGGAGATGGTTTAGTGGCCATGGTGGGCTTGGAGCTGATGATCTTGGAGGGCTTTTGCAACCTTAGTGACTTTAAGAAATACAAAGTGTGCTGGACTGAAGAGTGACTTTAGGTCTCCTCCTGAGCATTCTCCTGCAATTACTCAACTCTGCTGTAGTTCTTCAAACACTTTTAGAGCCTAGGAGAGAAGTGCTGTTCATCACCTCTAATTTCCACCTGTGTTTAAGGCTGCTTTGGATGTAGTGCTTAGGAAGATGGTTTAAGGTGAATCTTGTAGAGTAGGGCTATAGACTGGACTTTGTGATCCTGAGAGGCTTTGCCAACCTGCATGTTTCTGTGAGCCTGTGATGAAAGAGGAAGAAGTAAACTCCCCTGGTCCTTGAGTGACTCCCCCCACCCACTGGAAGCACATTCTCTGTGCATACCACATACAAAAATGACTTCCAGAGCTCCAGTTGAGTACTTTCAGCCTTCAATAAAGACCTGAAATGCGTAGATGAAGGATCAGATTACATTTTGGATCCAAACTAGGTCACATTTTGCTTCTAAAGCCAAAAATAAGCTCTCATTCCGAAAGGCAGGATAAACAGAAGCCTTCCCATCATCATGGAGCATTCTTCAGGCTGATGTTCCTTTCAGAGCACAGCCCCTCTCATGCATAAATGCCATGGTAGGATAAGGATGCAGGAGTGGCAAGTTAATGTAATAATGTTGTGCAAAATGAGCAAAATAATCAAATAAACCCTCCCTCTGCTTTGACTCAGCTCCAAGCACACCACCAGCAAACAGATTTGCATTTACAAAGCCTTGTTGCTGCCTCCACTTAATAACTGTGCTGGGGTTTAGCTTCCAGCTCCTGCCTCTGCATCAGCCTCTGGGGTTTCTGAGAGGAGCTGGCTGCTGGCTGCAGCCTCCTCGGAGCGCACAGCACCACCGATTTCCCCAGCACATGTTCTGCTGCTCCTCTGTTTGCAAGCCAGCAAACACCTGCAAAGAGTTTGAGTCATCTGTTAGTATCCTGCTGCACAGACTGAGTGCAGCACAGCACAGGAGCCAGAAGGTCAGTGGCTTGCAGAAAAGGAGATATTCTCTGTGAGAGGGAATAAACTGTCATGGCAGGAAGGGCTAAGGCTCAAGGCACAATCAATCCTTGCAGAGGTTACTTAATTTACAGGCAGAGGGGACCATCCATCAGCAATCAGTGACACACAGGGAGACAAAACTATCTGCCTTTGCTTTCAACAGACCTGCATGGCCCTGGAGAAGAGGATTCAACATCCATCAGTGC
The DNA here is from genome assembly GCA_013400475.1 of Tricholaema leucomelas. Classification (NCBI taxonomy): domain Eukaryota; kingdom Metazoa; phylum Chordata; class Aves; order Piciformes; family Lybiidae; genus Tricholaema lacrymosa; species Tricholaema leucomelas. Next base: position 387,738 of record WAAF01012606.1, read on the forward strand.
TTGTGCTCCACCTCTGGAAGCTCCAGAAGGACCCATGATGGTGTCACATCAACATCCATCAGAGCTTGTGCCTCCACCTCTGGAAGCTCCAGAAGGACCCATGATGGTGTCATGCAGCTGATGGTTGCAGCAGGATCTAATGGGTTCTCTCCTCTTGTGGCTGAGCCAGAAAATCATAGACTCATAGAATGGTTTGGGTTGGAAGGGATCTTAAAGATCATCTAGTTTCAAACACCCTGCCATGGGCACCCTCCACTAGCCCAGGCTGCTCAAGGCCTCGTCCAAGCTGGTCTGGAACCTCCAGGGCCATGACCATCCACCACCTCCCTGGGCAAGCTGTGCCAGTGTCTCTTCAGCCTCACTGTAAAGAATTTCTTCCTAATCTCCAGTCTCAATCTCCCCTCCTCAAGCTTCAATCCATTCCCTCTCATCCTATCACTACAAACCTCTGTTAAAAGTCCCTCCCCAGCCTCCTTGTAGCCCCTTTCAGGTACTGGGAGCTGCAGGTAGCCTGACATGATCACAGAAGCACAGAAACATCCAGGTTCCAAAGCCCCTCAGGATCACCAAGTCCAACCTAGGACCCTACTCTACAAGATTCACCTTAAACCATCTCCCTAAGCACCGCATCCAAACCACCCTTAAACACATCCAGGGTTGGTGACTCAACCACCTCCCTGGGCAGCTCAGGGCCAGCAATGGATGTGCTTATGAGAGCAGTGAGCAGGGGAAGAGGAAGGCTGAAATGTGGGAAGAGGAAAGCTCCACAAGTGTTCAGGCCAGCCGGCACCTGGAGGCAGCTACAGGGAGATGCTCTGGGTGGAAGGAGTGGGGAGCAGAAGGGGCTCTCACAACTGGGAACAAGTGGAGAGCAGTGTTAGAGAGCCAGTGTGGAGGCAAGCACAGCACAGGCTTCATTACTGGCATTGATTTTACATGAGAAGTATTTAGCTGTGATTGCAGCAGGTGTCGGAACAAACCCCTTCAATTAGATCAAGGCCTTGAGAGACTCTACAGAGAGGATGATAAAATCAAGAGAGCCATTTCGTGCCAGACCCCTTTGAATCTGGCTCTGCTGGGCCTCAAGCTCTGACAGATCTCAGCTCATCTGACTTGTGTTGTGTTTGATTCAAGGACACTGTGCTTGTTCCTCTTGCTTTGCTCCCCCACAGTGGAATTGCTGTTCAGAGCAGAACCAGCTGTAGCAAAACTTCCCTTTCCCCACTCTTCCTCCTTACTGGAGGGTAGAATCAGAGAGTGGGTTGGGTTGGAAGGCACCTCCAAAGCTCACCCAGTCCAGCCCTCCTGCAGGCAGCAGGGGTATCCTCCACTGGAGCAGACTGCTCAGAGCCTTGTTGAGCCTGACCTCGAATATCTTCAGGGATGGGGATTCAACCACGTCCCTGGGCAAGCTGCTGCAGTGCTCCAGCACCTCATGGTGCAGAACTTGTTCCTAACATCCAATCTAAATCTCCTCTTCTCTAGTTTGAAACCACTGCCCCTCATCCTACCCCTGCAGGCCTTTGTAAACAGTCTCTCTCCATCCTTCTAGTAGCCCACTTCAGGTACTGGAAGGTCACTATTAGGTCTTCCCAGAGTCTTCTCTTCTCCAGGCTACCAACCTCTGGCCTGTCCTCATAGCAGAGTGCTTCCAACCCTCTGATCATTCTCGTGGTCCTCCTCTGGACCTGCTCCATAAGGTTCATGTCCTTCCTGTATGGAGGGCTCCAGAGCTGGACACAGTAGATCCAGACTGAGTAGCAGAAAGATTTAGACTGAAGATTAGAAAGAAGAATTGGACTGGAGACTAGGAAGAAATTCTTTCCAGTGAGAGTAGAGAGACACTGGAACAGAACTTGTTCCTAACATCCAATCTAATCTCCTCCTCTCTAGTTTGAAACCTCTGCCCCTCATCCTACCCCTGCAGGCCTTTATAAACAGTCTCCATCCTTCTAGTAGCTCACTTCAGGTACTGGAAGGTCACTATTAGGTCTTTCCAGAGCCTTCTCTTCTCCAGGCTACAAACACCTCCCTCAGCCTCATAGCAGCACTCATAGTTCCCCTGTCCTCATAGCAGAGAGCTTCCAACCCTCTGATCATCTTCATGGCCCTCCTCTGGACCTGCTTCATCAGGTCTATGTCCTTCCTAAATTGAGGGCTCCAGAGATGGGTGAAATAGATTTAGATTGGGTAGCAGAAAGATTTAGACTGAAGACTGGGACTAGAGATTAGGAAGAAATTCTTTGCAGTGAGAGTGGTGAGACACTGGCACAGGTTGAGGGTGGTGAGACACTGGCACAGGTTGGGGGTGGTGAGTCACTGGCACAGGTTGAGGGTGGTGNCAGAAGCACCCAATGTGATCAAAGATCACATTGGGTGCTTCTGTGCTCCACAACCTCCCTGAAGGTGTTCAAGGGCCAAGCTGGGTGAGACCTGAGTTGGATGGGCTGGTGAGAGGTGTCCCTGCCCATGGCAGGGGGGTTGGAACTGGATGACCTTTAAGGTCCCTTCCAACCCAAACCATGCTGTGATTCTATGATTACTTTTCATTGCTTCTTAAGTCTTCAAGCTGACAAACAAAACTCCTGCCTTTTCCACAGAGCTCTGTGTCTTACACCCCCCAACAAGCCAACACAACCATTCCCTTAGATTAACACAAAAGCTGAATCAAAGAGTGGGGTTTGGGTTTTTTCCTAGCTGCCTGCTTGCAGTATGATATTAACTGGAGGAGAGAGCTCTGCAGAACTCCAAAGCCTGACAAACTTCTGGCTCTGTAATCATTTTTCAGAGGGAGGGAAAACAAAATACATAAAGCAGACAAATGGAAATATCACTAATCCCATCATGGCCATGGAGGAAAGGGTAATAAAGAGAAATATGTCAGAGTGGAATTTCTCTGCAGTGGCTCTGCTCAAGTTCTTTATCTCCTGAGCTTTCCAGTCCACTGCCTCACCTGGGGGGAAGGCAGAGCAGCACTGCTGATGGCAGGGAACTGACTGCTTCTGACATCCAGAAGCTTTCACCACCTACTGCCATTTGCACTTTGGAAGGAGAGTGATGTAAAGTGGGGAGAGAAATGCTTGAAGCTGTCAACAGAGGAGCTGCAAGATGATAGGGGCTGGAAGGGACCTTTGGAAAACATCTAATTCAACCCTTCCTGCCAGAGCAGCACCAGAGTCATAGAATCAATGAAGGGATGGAGATCTGTGGATTCCTCTAGTCACAGGAAAGCTTCTGTTAATGTAGGAGGATAATTGTCAACTTGAATCATACAATCAAGCAGGGTGGAAGAGAGCTCCAAGCTCAGCCAGCCCAACCTAGCGCCCCGCCCTGCCCAACCAACCAGACCCTGGCACTAAGTGCCCCAGCCAGGCTTGGCTTCAACACCTCCAGCCACAGCCACTCCACCACCTCCCTGGGCAGCCCATTCCAATGCCAATCCCTCTCTCTGACAACAACTTCCTCCTAACATCCAGCCTCACCCTGCCCTGCCACAGCTTGAGGCTGTGTCCCCTTCTTCTGTCCCTGGCTGCCTGGCAGCAGAGCCCAACCCCAGCTGGCTACAGCCTCCCTGCAGGGAGCTGCAGACAGCAATGAGCTCTGCCCTGAGCCTCCTCTTCTGCAGGCTGCACACCCCCAGCTCCCTCTCTGCCTGGCTGCTCTCAGCCACTCTGGCCCCAGCCTGTAGCACTGTTTGGGGTTGTTGTGGCCACAATATAAAACCCTGCCCTTAGCCTTGTTCAATCTCAGTGCTGAGTACAGGGCATCCTTGGGGATGGATTCCAAGGACCTCATAAAGAAAAGGAAAATTTGGGTGTGATTTGTTTGATTTCAGTCTAACTCATGTAAAAGTGTTTGTCTCAGTGGTTGGGAAATGAATGTTTCACCTGTTGCAGTGGTGGAAAAAGTAGCCACACTTGCTCTGAAAGTAGCTAAAAAACTCCCACGAGTCCCCATGATTTATTCTCTCTGTGGTCCCTCAGACTCCTCTTCTATTAAAAAATGGGTGAAGTTTGGCCCTCTGAAAATTAATTGCTGACAACTTCCTCCTATGATGTATATCTCCAGAGGTTTTGCTGGCAACTGATAGTTGCTGCTCTGCACATCTGTACTAAATACTGTCTGCTGGCCATAAATCCTCTGCTCCCTGGAGTCATGTATGCCTCCTGTCCCATCTATATTCCAAATGGAAATGAAAGCCAGCTGGAGAGGCAGGGGGGAGAGGGGAATTAACCAGGCAGGCAGACATTTCCCAGCCAGCTACAGAGAAGCAGCACTCCCCTCTACCTTCAGCTAACGAGGAAGGCTAAGCAGAGAGGCAGCAAGAGCTTATTGATGGTTTGGGATGGTCACCAGAAAGCCCAAACAATAAAATCTGCTTCGTGCATGCAGCTGAGGCCTCCTCCAGCTTTCCCCATCATTTTGGTTCTTGCCATCTTTCCCCCTCCCCTTCGTGTCCATAGGTACAAGGAAAAGCTATTTTGGATGAAAGGGAAGAACAGATCAGCACCATCACCCAGCAGAACCTCTTAAATTCCAAGCTCAGAAAGCTCAGAACTCCTTTTGTTCTTTTGAGTGGGACAGGAAAAGAAGTCAGGCATGAAAAATGGAACAAGGGATCAGTATTTATATCCACAAAGCCAAGGCAAAGGAACAGCTTCTTGATAATGGTTTTCCTGCCACCAGGCTAGGAGACCTCAAAGGGAAGCATAAAAGCAGGGCAGTTCAGCTCATGCAGAGGAAGAACCTTGCAGCTCTCATCTGAGATGTGCTGTTTGCCAAGCACAACCCTTGTTGGCTTGATGGGAACCTCACAAGCTCGAGGGGTCTAAGGATATTTGGCAGCTGGGAGTGGGAGCAGCATCCAGCACAGGTATGGAGTTTTTAGCTGGCCCTCGACCATCATTTCGGTTTTCTTTCTTGTTCCCAGCAATTACTTACTGCAGGTAAGGAGAAAGCAGCAAGGTGCACATCACACTGCCTGGCTAGGCTTCAGCTTGTCACTTCTGATGTGGCTAGCCTGAGCTATTGGCTTTGATCTTCTTCTCCCACCTCTGGGAGAGCTGGCAGCTCCGTGGCAGTGACCCATTTCAGGAGGGAAGCCCTGCTGAAAAGTCAGCACCGACTTCCTCCTCCCCCCCTGTTGTATTTCCATCCCAACAGCTTGGAAAGCAGAATTGGCTGCAGCTGGAAGCTGAGGCTGAGGGGAAGCATCACCCACCCTGCAGATGCAACCCAGGGCTAAAAAGGGTTTTGTTGCTGAGCTTCTTTTAAAGATAACATTTTGCTCTCAAGCAGAGCCTTTCTTGCAGAAAGCAGATGCAATGAGGGCATGAAACAGCAGGGAATGAGTGTTCTGTGGTGTATAAACAATAATAATGATATTAAAATGAGTAATAGAAAATTTCAGCAGAATATTAGGGGGAACATCCACCACAGAGCATCACTGAGCTCTGCCAGGCTCTGGGCTGGAAAACACTGCTCAGTGTAGCAAAAGCATCAGTCCTGCTCTGCTCTGAGGAGTGTTAAACTGGGCAAACCCCAGCAGTTCTGGGCAGTCCAGGAGCCACAAACATGCAGCCATGGCTGACTTACAGCAGCTCCACAACCTTCCCAGCCAATGGCTCAGCCTAAGATGCTCCTGCTCTCAGCCTGAGACACTTCTGTTCTCAGGGATGAAAGGACAGAAGAAGCCCAAGTTCCTCTCCATGCAGAGTTAGTGTCACAGGCTCACAGGATGCCAGGAGTTGGAAGGGACCCAAATTGATTATTGAGTCCAACCCCCCTGCCACAGCAGGACCACACAATCTAGCTCAGGTCACACAGAAACACATTCAGACAGGCCTGGGAAGGCTCCAGAGAAGGAGACTCCACAGCCTCTCTGGGCAGCCTGTGCCAGGGCTCTGGGACCCTCACAGGAAAGAAGTTCCCCTTGTGTTGAGCTGGAACCTCCTGTGCTGCAGCTTCCATCCATTGCTGCTTGTCCTATAAACCAGACACTTGTGAGCAGAAAGAATGACAAAGATTAAGTTCTGGTTTATGTTTCTTTCCTCTCAGGTAATCTTTATGCCAAGAAGAGCTGCAGATACATAAGGAGCAGAACACAACCTCACAAGAAACCATCAAGAGGTAGAACCAAGCCATTTGAGAAAGCAATAGCAATTCCAATCAGGAAAAAACTCCCAGCTTAAAAAGTACATGGTTATAGCAGGAGCAGACACCAAGGCAGCAGATGGTACAGGCTGCTTTACTAATTGCTTTTCAGAGCCAGTTGTGGAAATTAGAGGTGATGAACAGCACTTCTCTTCTAGGCTCTAAAAGTGTTTGAAGAACTACAGCAGAGTTGAGTAATTGCAGGAGAATGCTCAGGAGGAGACCTAAAGTCACTCTTCAGTCCAGCACACTTTGTATTTCTTAAAGTCACTAAGGTTGCAAAAGCCCTCCAAGATCATCAGCTCCAACCATCAACCCAAGCCCACCATGGCCACTAAACCATCTCCCATGTCCATGCATTTCTTGAACACCTCCAAGGATGAGGACTCCATCACCTGCCCGGGCAGCCTGTGCCAATCCCTGACCACTCTTGCAGGGAAGAATTTCTTCCTAATCATAGACTCACAGCAACATGCAGGGTGGCAAAGCTCCTCAGGAGCACCAAGTCCAACCTAGAACCCTGCTCTACAAGATTCACCCTGCAGTGCAGGTGAAGGAGACAGGCAAAGATCATTTATGCTCACCTACCAGGATGCTGTGTTTGCACCAACATCAAATGACCTGAGAGGCCACAGCAGGTCACAGGGAGAATCTCACCTCTGGAGTTCAAGAAGAAATGTTTGACATTGCAACCATGGAGCAAGAGTCATAAAATGCCAGATGGAAGCAAAGGATCTAAGGGGCTGCAGGCAGCTGCTTCCAGCAAGCACAGTTGCAGGAGAAGTTACTCAGCACCTTTAGTGTGGGTAAAGAGGGACCTGGAACTTCACAAAAAGCTCAGTGAGCCTCCTAAGACAAGAAGTGCCAGTGACCAGAGACCCTTCTAGCACAGAGGGACCAGTGACCAAAGACCCTCCTAGCACAGAGGGACCAGTGACCAAAGACCCTTCTAGCACAGAGGGACCAGTGACCAAAGACCCTCCTAGCACAGAGGGACCAGTGACCAAAGACCCTCCTAGCACAGAGGGACCAGTGACCAGAGACCCTCCTAAGACAAGAAGGGCCAGTGACCAGAGACCCTCCTAGCACAGAGGAACCAGTGACCAGAGACCCTCCTAAGACAAGAGGGACCAGTGACCAGAGACCCTCCTAGCACAGAGGGACCAGGGACCAGAGACTCTTCTAAGACAAGAAGGACCAGAGACCCTCCTAACAAGGGAGTGACCAATGGCCAGGGACCCTGCTAACACAGGTGCTGCTGTGAGGATATTCAGCAAACACCACTGTGGTGTCAGAGCAGCTCAGTTTCACTCCTCTGGATGCTCCTCAAACCCCCCTGCTGCATGGGCATCCCTCTGCGTGTCCCCTGGACTCAGCTCCTGGGCTGGCAGCTGAAAGAGCACTGGAAAGCAAAGCATCCTGTGGCAGCAGAGAGGAAGAGCTGAGAGAGCTGAGGCTGTTTAGTTCAGAGAAGAGGAGGCTGAGGAGGGATCTCATTAATGCTTACAAATATCTAAAGAGTGGATGTGAGGAAGATGGGGTCAGACTCTTCTTGGTGGTCCCCAGTGACAGGTCAGGAAGTGATAGAACCATAGAATCACAGAAGGGACCACAAGCATCATCCAGTTCCCACCCCCTTGCTGTGGGCAGGGACACCCTACCCTAGAGCAGGCTGCCCACAGCCTCATCCAGCCTGGCCTTAAACACCTCCAGGGATGGGGCCTCAACCACCCCCCTGGGCAACCCATTCCAGCCTCTCACCACTCTCATGGTAAAGAACTTCTGAGGAACTTCTTTACTTTGAGGGTGGCAGAGCACTGGAGCAGGCTGCCCAAAGAGGTTGTGGAGCTTTCTTCTCTGGAGAGTTCCAAGGCCCATCTGGATGTGTTCCTGCCTTAGGTGATCCTGCTCTGATGGTGGGGTTGGACTCAATGACTTTCAGAAGCCCCTTCCAACCTCCACCATCCTGTGACTCTGTCAACACCGAGGACAGCACCAGCCAGGACACTCCGAGGTCATCACCCCTGTGGACTTCAGTCTCAGCACCGTTGCTGTTCCCTGCCTGTCCTGCCAGCCTTACAGCACACTCTGGCAGCTCTCCCAGCCTCACCCACCCCTCCATTACCTGGCAGCAAAAGCCCAGAGCAGCCTCTTGCCCCATCCTTGGTGAGCACAGCAGCTCTATTGATAGCACAACTGATTGCACCTCTCTCTGCACCCCTCCCCTTGCCCATGACATCATGTCTAGGGCTTGATTTCAATCACAGCCCTATCTTCACATGCAGCCCTCAGCTATTTTTAGGGCTAAGGAAATGGCTCAGAAATAGCTTCTTGATTCATGCCAGTGGATGTTGCTATTCAATGCCTTACTTCTCTCCCTCGAAACTTTGGGATCTCCCTGGTGTCAACATGTCCCAGTGCAGTTTGCCCTGGAGTGTTTGGTAACAAGGGAAGCCTGGCTCCAGTGGAAGAAGGTAGTGAGGAAGGAGGAGAGGAAGGGGGAAGAAGAAGCAGGTTGCTACACATTGCCTCAGCAAACACTCCAGCACCATGCACTTAGCCACACACATTAGGGGGACTGTGTGACAATTTAATTTCACACTGGTCATGATTAGACCTGCTAGGAAAATTGATTTCTCTCACTCCATTGCCTACATTCCAGTTCAGAACAAACCACCCAAACTTTTCACAAGAGCAGATTTCTAGAGAGAAATTCATTTCAATTGACACAGCTTCCCCCCACCCCCACCCCCCAGGTCCCTTTTCCCCTCTTCTATTCTTATGTTTGTTTCTTTTGCTACAGCTAATCAAAGTCATCCTCCCCCTTCCCCACCCCTCTCCCCTTAATTAAAGCAGTGTATAAACAGGAGAGTGAAAATACAACCTCTGTCCTCTCTTTATGCTTCCTACCTGGATGGATTTACAGCACTGCTCTGCCCAGGAGAGGATGCTCTGCTCAATAAAGAGGGTGGGGAATAACCTCCTGCAGGGTTCTGAGCCAAGAGCAGCATGAACCAGGGCTGGAGGGTAGGAAGGAGCTGTGTGATTACTGCTGGGTAGCAAATACGGATCCAAACCACAGACAAACTCTTTGGTAGAACCATGGAATTTGGTTTGGTTGGAAAAGGCCTCTAAGATCAATGCCCAACCATCAACCCAACATCATTCTGGCCATTAAACCCTGTCCTAAAGTGCCATGGACACAGGCTTCTTGAGCACCTCCAGGGATGGGGACTCCACCACCTCTCTGGGCAGCCTGTCCCAATCCCTGACTACTCCTGCAGCAGAGAAATGTTTCCTAATTTCCAACCTAAACCTCCCCAGGCTCTTTCCAGTGGTGTCTTGTGATAGGATGAGGAGCAAGGGCCACAAACTGGAGCCCAGGAAGTTGCACCTCAACAGGAAGAGAAACTTCTTTGGAGTGAGAGTGACGGAGCCCTGGAGCAGGCTGCCCAGAGAGGTTGTGGAGTCTCCTTGTGTGGAGAGATTCCAAACCCACCTGGAGGCATTCCTGTGTGGCCTGCCCTGGGTGACCCTGCTCTGGCAGAGAGGTTGGACTTGATGATCTCCAGAGGTCCCTTCCAGCCCCTACCATTCTGGTTCTATGATCTGTCCCAACTGCAGCAGCATGTTTTAACCCTGGCAGCACTTTGTTAATTTCTATGTCAGCCTTCCTTAAAGAAACCCATCCTGACCCTCAAAACAGGGTGAGAAGAGAGAGAGAGATCTGCCTCCCCTAACCTCAAGGTCCTCAGGAGACTTTAAAAGCTCTAAATGCTGACAAACTCAACAAGCAGCAGCCAGGCCAGGAGAAGAAACTTATTAATGAGGGTGAGAGTACTAAACCTGCAGCATGAATTTGCTGCTCTGTGCCACAGCTTTGTTTGGAGTTTTGCCTATTTGCCTTCTGAGGGTTTTTTTGGGTGTTGAGCAAACAGAACATGAAAGCTGTGACAGGTTCATCAGGTGCCTGGTACCAGCAGGGAACTCCTGCTCTGTCAATGAGCTGCTCAAACACTCCTCCTGCAAGAACATTTGGCACAAACACTCCAGCAAGAGGCTGTTCCCACCTTGCCATGTGCTGCTCACCCCATGCCCAGCAGAGGAGAGCCCTGGGGTCACCCCAGCTGGGTGTGCCTGGAGGTGAGCTGAGCTCTCCTACCAGCAATGCTCTGATGGACTAGGACCCAGAAAAAGAGGAGGTTGAGAGGAGACCTCATTGCTGTCTAGAACTACCTGAAGGAACATTGTGGAGAGGTTGCTGCTGGGTTCTTTACTGTGTCCAGTTGTGGGCTCCTGAATTCAAGAGAGATGTTGAGGTGCTGGAAGGTGTCCAGAGAAGGGCAGCAAGGCTGGGGAGGGGCCTGGAGCACAGCCCTGTGAGGAGAGGCTGAGGGAGCTGGGGGTGTGCAGCCTGCAGCAGAGGAGGCTCAGGGCAGAGCTCATTGCTGTCTGCAGCTCCCTGAAGGGAGGCTGTAGCCAGGTGGGGTTGGGCTCTTCTTCAGAGGGAAGTAGGAACATCCCTCAGCTGCATTTCACACCACTGCCAAGGGACAGAGTGCACTGCCTGGGGCTGGACTCAGTGATCTGCAGCCCTTCCAACCCCTACCGTTCTGTGATCCTGCAACAGGTCTCCAGGCAAGGTCTAATTGAAACATAAAGACACTCTCCAGGTTTGCTTTTGGTTTTTTCCTTTAGGGCACACACAAATATTGTTTCTCCTGCTGGAACATTTGGAGGCTCAGGGCGAGAGTGTGGATCAATAATTCCTCTATTAGATAATTGCAACATGCCCCTGGATTTACACTAATGCACTTGTTAAGCAATAAGTAATCAGGCTGGGGACAGGTCTGCACTGCTGGAGCCTGGATGTGATGGATGGTCTGTGAGAAGGTGAGAAGCAGGTTCCAGATGGCTTTGCCCACCTGAGAGCTGCCTAAGCAGCAGGGGCTCTGCCATCAGGGCTCCTCAGGGCAGTAAGCCATTGGGCAAGCAGCAGTATGGCTCTTGGGTTTAAAGACACAATATTGTGCCCACTTCTGGGCTCTTCAATTTAAGACAGAGAGGAAAGTACCAGAGAGAGTCCAGTGGAGGACCATGAAGATGTGGAGGGGTCTGAAGCATCTCTGTGAGGAGGAAAGGCTGAGAGCCATGGAACTGTTTAACCTAGAAAAGAATAGCCCCAGAGGGGATCTGATCAATGCTCAGTAAGAGTCAAAGGGTGGGGGGCAAAGAGGACAGGGCCAGACTCTTCTCAGTGGTGCCCAGTGACAGGACAAGGGGAAAAGGGCACACTCTGAGACCCAGGAGCTTTCACTTGAGTTTAAGGAGAAAATTCTACAAGCTGAAGGTGCTGGAGGCCTGGAGCAGGCTGCCCAGAGAGGCTGTGGAGTCTCCTCCTCTGGAGACTTTCAAGGCCTGCCTGGCCATTGTGATCCTGGGCAAACTGCTGTGGGTGTCCCTGCTTCAGCAGGTCACTTGGTCTGGGTGACCTCTGCAGGTCCCTTCCAACCCCCACCATGCTGGGATTCTGTGACTCTCACAGATTAGCATCACAGAATCAGAGAATCAGGCAGGGTTGGAAGGGACCACAAGGAGCAGCCAGTTCCAACCCCCCTGCCATGCCCAGGGACACCCTACCCTAGAGCAGGCTGCCCACAGCCTCAGCCAGCCTGGCCTGAAACACCTCCAGCCATGGGGCCTCAACCACCTCCCTGGGCAACCCATTCCAGCCTCTCACCACTCTCATGCTCAACAACTTCCTCCTCACCTCCAGCCTGACTCTCCCCACCTCCAGCTTTGCTCCATTCCCCCCAGTCCTGGCACTCCCTCATAGCCTAAAAAGTCCCTCCCCAGCTTTTTTGTAGCCCCCTTCAGGTCCTGGAAGGCCACAAGAAGGTCACCTGGGAGCCTCCTCTTCTCCAGCCTGCACAGCCCCAACTCTTTCAGTCTGTGCTCACAGCAGAGCTGCTGCAGCCCTCTGAACATCCTCCTGGCCCTGCTCTGGACATGCTCCAGCATCTCCACATCCCTCTTGTCCCAGGGGCTCCAGCACTGGATGCAGTACTCCAGGTGTGGTCTCAGCAGAGCAGAGCAGAGGGGCAGAATCACCTCCCTCGAGGTGATTAAATTAAATGAAATGCAACTCTTTAGACATCTGCCAGTGCCAGGAGCAGCCCAGAGAAGGACCCTTCAGGCAGCCGTGGAGCTGATTCCCCTTTCACAGCATCTGCTGACACACAGCTCTGCTGGAGCAGGGCCTGTGTTCAGCAGTGACACCTTGGCTCTGCAGTCTGACAGCCACTGCCTGACAGCTCGAGGTCCTCACCCAAACCCAGAGCAGGAAAACAAGCCCAGAGCCCAGCGGGGAGGACAGCCTTGGGAAGACATCTCAGTGACACAGACCACGGCTGCTGCCAAGTCCCAGCACTAAGCCAAACAATTGTGTTCATCAAAGATAAACACTTTGGCATTGATTTGAGGTAAATTAGGCAGTGGATGCCAGGTTCACTGTCTCTGTGCCACCGCCTGTGTCTCCTCCAGCTTTGCAGCACCAACGCTGCTCGGGGTGCAGCAGCTCAGGTTTTTTGTTCAAGGGAAAGGTCTGGGTGCAGTTGCCATTGACTGATCCATCACTCCTGGCTCCAGAGTTATTGAGGAGTTCAGCTCGATTGTACTTTCTGAAACCTGCAGCTCGGATCAATGTGTGAGCAGCCAGGCAGCCCTCAGCCTGCTCCCGTTCCAGCGCAAGCACAATTAACTCCCATCAGACAGGGCGCAGCAGGATCTGGCTCACACTCAGCCCTTCCAGCAGCAAGCACCTCAGGTGACACTTTTAGTCAGGACTGCCTGAGAAGTCATCCCAGGCTCATCAAAGGAAGGCATAAAGAACATTATCACAGAATGAAAGGGGCTGGAAGGGACCTCTGGAGATTACAGAGTCCAACCCCCTCACCTCACAGCAGAGTCACCCAGAGCAGGTTGCACAGGATGGCATCCAAGTGGGTTTGGAATGACTCCAGAGATGGAGACTCCACCACCTCTCTGGGCAGCCTGCTCTGCCAGCCTCAAAGTCAAGAAGTTCCTTCTCTTGCTGAGATGGAGCTAGCCCTTGGTGCTGTCCTCCATCTGTAGCTGCTTATCGACTTCTGGTCGAGCAAGCACAGCCCTGGGGCACTGTGCCTCTGCTCTGTGCCTGCCACAGCAGGGGCTGGGTCTCCCCTGGACTTTTTAGATCCCCTCTAATGCAGAGAGCAAGGCCACAGCCCAGTGTGGCCAATTTATGGCAGGTGAGGCCTGGGCTCTTTTCTTCTTGCTGCACTGCATTAATGCTACAGTATTGATCCTCAGCTACTGGGAACCAGGCAGGCTTAGGTATGGCAACCAGGTGGGTGTGGAATGACTCCAGAGATGGAGACTCCACCACCTCTCTGGGCAGCCTCTTCCAGTGCTCCTCCAGCCTCAAAATGAAGAAGTTCCTCCTCACAGACTCACAGAATGCATTGGGGTTGGGAGGATCCCTTAAAATCATCTCTAATCCAATCCCCCTGCATTAACCCACCCAGGTCAGGTTGCTTAGAGAATCACAGAACCATTTTGGTTGGAAAAGACCTCCAAGATCATGTTGAGATGGAACTTGCTATGGTCAGCTTTGTGCTTGTTACCTCTTGCCCTGTCACTTGGTGCCACTGAGAAAAGCCTTGGCCCTGGTGAGACACTGGCACAGGTTGAGGGTGGTGAGACACTGGCACAGGTTGGGGGTGGTGAGAGACTGGCACAGGTTGAGGGTGGTGAGACACTGGCACAGGTTTCCCAGGGAGGTTGTGGAGCACAGAAGCACCCAATGTGATCAAAGATCACATTGGGTGCTTCTGTGCTCCACAACCTCCCTGGAAGTGTTCAGGACCAGGTTGGATGAGACCTTGAGCAACCTGTTCTAGTGGGAGGTGTCCCTGCCTATGGCAGGGAGGTGGAACTGGCTGAGCTTTGAGGTCCCTTCCAACCTAACCCATTCCATGATTCCATGATTTTGTGATCCTGCTGGCACCCACCTTTGAAGTATTGACCAGCACTGAGAAGATTCCCCCTCGTGGATGGTACAAATTGCTCTGGCTCCCAACCCAGAGCCATGCCAATGCACTGTCCCAATGCTTTACCACCCTCAAAGTCAGTTTTCCCCCCGTGTTTAAATGGCACTTCTTACCTTCCAGCTTGTGCCTGTTAGCCCTTGCCCTGTCACCAGGCACCACTGAGAACAGACTGGTCCCACTCTCACAACCATCACCCTTTAGTTACTGACCTGCATTGATCAACTCCCCTCTCAGTCTGCTCCTCTCCAGGCTAGACAGCCCCAGGTTGATTCTGTTCTATCCTATCCACCCTTGAAGTATTTCTAAGCAGGATTTCAGCTGTCTCTGGGGGTGCCTGGGAACCTGCTGCTCCCAGCACTGCCTGGTTTGCCCACAACAGGAAACAAGACCTGCCAGGTCGGTTCACCACACAGAGCTGGCTTGATGAATCACTTGCAGAGTGAGCAAGAGACCTTCAAAGGCTGCACCAGAGAAGCTCTGGCAAGCACATCTACATAAACAAGTTTGCTAAGATCAGCTCCAAAGAGCCACTTGAGCTCTGTGGTTTCACCCAAGCGTTCCCTTAGCCTTGTTTACCCAGCAGCCTGCCTGTAATCAAATTGGATAATGGAGTAAATCCCTTCAATTACACTTGTTAGAGCAGAGGACTGGTGACCTGCAGAGCACAGCTCACCCTCTGCCCAGGAGCACAGCCTCCATCTCCTCTGGAGGAGGAACTCAAAGCAATCACTCCGAGTGCCACCGCGCAGCACGGCGGAACGAGCGGCTGGGGGAGAGCAGGGGGGACCAGGACCTTGTTTTACTGCCCTCTGACTAATGATGTGCTGACATGCTCCAGCAGGAAGGTGAAACTGCCAGGCAGCCATGGGAAGAGTAATTAATCCCTTGCTTATTAAGGCCTGTGGCACCTCAAAGGAACGTTGACAGCATTCTGGAGGCAGCACTGGTGTGTGAGTCATGGCCTCGGCCCCTCAGCACTGCTCAGCCCTTGGAGAAGGCATTGGAGAGTCCAGCTGCAGAGGTGGGGGCTTCCAGCATAGAATCAGAGAATTGCCAGTGCTGGAAGGGACCTCAAGGATCATCCAGTTCCAACCCCCCTGCCATGGGCAGGGACACCTCACATTAGATCAGATTGCTCAGAGCCTTAAAGACTTCCAGGGATGAGGCTTCCAGCACCTCCCTGGGCAACCTCTGCCAATGTCTCACCACCCTCATGGTGAAGAACTTCCTAACATCCAACCTGAATCTACCCACTTCTAGTTTTAGTAGAAACAGCATGGCTTTGGGACAGGTGGCAGAGATGTCAGGTGGCACCAGCTGAGCATCCATCCATTCTACTTTGAGCACAAACAGCCCTCAGGTTGCTTGCACCAGGCCACTTCAAAGGCTTTTCAGAATCTCCTACTCTCCTCCTCTCTGTTTGCTCTCTAAAAGAGGAAGAGGATCGATGCTTTGCTTTCAGCTCTGCCAGAGCCCCGGGAACACTCCCAGCCAGGAGGCTCCCCAGCCATGCTGGAGCAGCAGGAGGTCTCAGAGCACACAGGCAATCTTCTCAGAGCAGCACAGATGTCCTCTCTCTCACCTTCTTGAGCACCAGCCCTTGAGGATGCATCCACATGCTCTCCCCTCAGTACAAACAGGTGCAGGAACCCTCCCCTCAGGCAAAGCTGGACAAACAGAGCCAGGGGAGAGCCTGAACAGACCATGCAGTGAGCCCAGCTCACAGCCTCCAGCACCCCACAGGCAGCCTCCCTGCACCCACAAGCACTCAAAGCCCATCCCAGCTCCCAGGCAGGGACCACTTCTTCCCGAAGCAAGCATTAGCTCCATCTCTCCTCCAGGCAGTTCTCCACGTTTGTAACAAGCTGAAAATACTTTGAGAGAGTGATTGGCATTGGAATGGGCTGCCCAGGGAGGTGGTGGAGTCCCCATCCCTGCAGGTGTTCAAGAAAAGCCTGGATGAGGCACTTAGTGCCATGGTCTGGTTGACTGGATAGGGCTGGGTGCTAGGTTGGACTGGATGAGCTTGGAGGTCTCTTCCAACCTGGTTGATTCTATTCTATTCTATTCTATTCTATTCTATTCCTTTTCTTCCTCCCCTTCCCCCCTCTCCCCCTTTCCTCAGGCAATACCAAGTCCTTCCTACCAGGCCAGCTTCGTGCAGAGCTTGGAAGGAGGCAGGCTGCACTGCAGCTGCTCTGGGCTAGCAGGAGACCAGATGAACTCCAGTTACACCTCACCTTAAGAGCTCCTGTAGAGCTTTGCAAGGCTGTAGAACAGATGGAGATAGAGGACACGCTGCTGCCCTGCTTCCACAGCTCTGTGCTTTGGAGAGCCACAGGGAGAGCAAGAAAAGCTGCACCAGTGGCTCTGTGCCAGGCACAGGCTCCAGTGCCTGCTCTCTTCTCCCTGAGCTCCTGCCCACCAGGGTGAGCTTACAGAATACCCCCAGGCACCCAAGCTGCTGACAGAATTTGGTTTCCCTTTTTTCCTGGACATCCCATGTGTGTCCCTTCCCTGTTACTCTGCTGAATAAGCTTCTGAAGTGACACTTACAGGAGTTACTCATAACATGAACACCAGGTTTCAGAGTATAACATGAAACTGCTTCTATCCACTGCTCACAAGGGTAAATCAGCAGCTGTGTTGCTGACTCCCTGGGAAAATCTACCTCCAGAAAGGCTCCTCAAGATTCCTAAAGCATTCAGGGAAAGCTGCTGGGAGGGACAGGGACAAGACGGGGGTCAGGAAGAGCTGTTTGATTTCAAACGTGTTCCAGAGTAACTGTTCTCAGCTTGTTGGCTAATCTCTTGTGAGCAATTGTTGAAACTAATCATGTTTCCTGATTGGGAAGAAGGAAAGGGAGAGGAGACAAGAGGGGAAAGAGGGAAAAGAGAGAGGAGAGGAGAGGAGAGGAGCGGAGAGGAGAGAGAGGGGAGAGGAGGGGGAGGGGGGGGAGGGGGGGGGGGGGCGGAGGGGGGGGGGGGGGGGGAGAGGAGAGGAGAGAGAGAGGGGAGGAGAGAGAGAGGAGAGAGAGGGGAGAGGAGGGGGAGGGGGGGGAGGGGGGGGGGGGGCGGAGGGGGGGGGGGGGGGGGAGAGGAGAGGAGAGAGAGAGGGGAGGAGAGAGAGAGGAGAGAGAGGGGAGAGGAGGGGGAGGGGGGGGAGGGGGGGGGGGGGCGGAGGGGGGGGGGGGGGGGGAGAGGAGAGGAGAGAGAGAGGGGAGGAGAGAGAGAGGAGAGAGAGGGGAGAGGAGGGGGAGGGGGGGGAGGGGGGGGGGGGGCGGAGGGGGGGGGGGGGGGGGAGAGGAGAGGAGAGAGAGAGGGGAGGAGAGAGAGAGGAGAGAGAGGGGAGAGGAGGGGGAGGGGGGGGAGGGGGGGGGGGGGCGGAGGGGGGGGGGGGGGGGGAGAGGAGAGGAGAGAGAGAGGGGAGGAGAGAGAGAGGAGAGAGAGGGGAGAGGAGGGGGAGGGGGGGGAGGGGGGGGGGGGGCGGAGGGGGGGGGGGGGGGGGAGAGGAGAGGAGAGAGAGAGGGGAGGAGAGAGAGAGGAGAGAGAGGGGAGAGGAGGGGGAGGGGGGGGAGGGGGGGGGGGGGGAGGGGAGAGGAGAGGAGAGGAGAGAAAAAGGAAGAGGGAAGAGGCCTTGAGTGACCTGGTAGGTACCTGCTTATGGTGGGGGGTTGGAACTGGATGATCTTTGAGGTCACTTCCAACTGAAACCATTTTATGATTCTAAGAGGTAAGAGGGAAGAGGGAGAGGAGAAGAGAGAGGAGGTGAAGAAAAGGAGAAGAGAGAAGAGGAGAAGAGAAGAGGGAAGAGGGAAGAAGAGGGAGAGGGGAAGAGAGAGGAAGAGAAGAAGAGGACAAGAGAGAAGAGGGAAGGGGAAGAGGGAGAGAGGACGAGAGAAGAGGAAAAGAAAGAAGAGGAGAAGAGGTGTGCAGCACTTCAGCAATAAATAGGACATCAATTAAACAAGAGAGCAGTCACCCTCACAAACAGCTCAAGGAAGAGCCATTGATTCTCCCACTTGACAGCCAGGCCTCCAGTTAGCTCATGCCTGGTTTCCTCTGATCCCCAGGGATGCCAAGAGTCAGAAATGCTGCTCCAGAAAGGGCAGGTTTCCCGATGCACTCATGCTGTGTCTCCTTTTAATCAATGAGTTGTTGTTGGAGGGTTTTGTTTGTTTGTTTGATTTAGGTAAAGGAAAACCTGCTGCCTCTGTGGCTGGAAATGTATCTGAGGAGAAAAACCTCATCACTTCTGGCCAAGAGAAGCCAGCACAGACCACCTGGAGACTGAGCACCTCTCCAGGATTCCAAGCCCTCAGTACTTATGGAAGGAAGATCACTCCCCTGAGTGCTACTCCAAGAGGGAGCTCCTGATCTTGTCTTGTCTGAGCTGAGATGGTGAATCTGTGGAAGATAGCTTGCTCCCCTGAGTGCTACTCCAAGAGGGAGCTCCTGATCTTGTCTTGTCTGAGCTGAGATGGAGAATTTGTCCACTCAGCATTAGTCCTTTCCTCTCCTTTATGCTTCAACTCACTCTGTGCTCTGACAAACTGCTGCTGAGCAGCTCCTGCCAGCTTTGCCAGCTTTGCCCAGAGATGGCCACTGGATGTGCCAAGCAGGAAAGGCTCCCTGCTCCAGAGCTCCTTCTCCTACCTGCTCCAGCTAAGCAAAAACCCATCCATCTTTGAGCTTGGGCTTTCAGAGCTTTTGCAGGAGACTGACATGGTTTAAATGAAGAGTAAATGCCTGGCTGCAGACAGACCCTTGCTGGAATGAGCTGTAGTGACTGATGCCAGGCTCTGATCCAAGCTGTTGTGTGCCCTGTCTGCAGCAGGGACCACAGCACTGTGTCCTCTGAGCCCCAGTGTGCTGCTGCCTGAGTAGGGAACTGACAGAGGGCTGCAGAGTTAGCATGCAGAGATGTAAATTGTATTCCTGGGCTCGTTCCAAAACACAGGTGGTGATTTCTGGACAGCAGCTACATTAGCTGCTGCAAAGCCAAAATTACAGTGATCAAGGAGAAAGCAGCATTATCATCCTCCCATCCTTTCCCCTCGGGGAAAAACTCAACAGGTCAGCTGCTCCTGAGCCCGCCCTGATCAATCACTGCAAATGCTAAAAGCATTTAGAAGACGTCCTCCTCTGAGCCATTTGTCAAGTGGAATCTGGCAGGTTTTAGTCCTTTTATTAGTTCTGCCTGCGAGAGAAAAGTCACTTCAAGCCCCGTGCTTAATGCAGGCAGAAAGCAGCACAGCTCTCCGCGGCAGAGGCACCCATCGAGGAGCCATCAGCAGAGATGTGAAGGGGGATTGAACAAAGCCCTGGGCTGGAGTAGAGGAATTGTCCCACCCCTTGACCTGCTGTCCTTCCTTTCCATTTGCTCTTCAGCCTCAGACTGAAACGCATTGCAAGGGGAAAAACACCTCAAAGCGTGGGTGTGTGGTGAGAGGAAGCCCAGAGTGAGGCCAGCACCCCCCTCTGCAAGCTGGACCTGCTGGTTATTCCATCCTGCAGGAGCAAAACTGGATGGAGAGAGACGACTGATGGAAGGGCACTGCCTAATGATCAGCTCTGTGCCGATGGGGCAGTGCCAGCAGAGAGATGGTGCCTCGCTGAGCTGCACACAAGGATGGAAGAGCCTCGGGCATCTCATTGGCTTCTGAGCTGGGTACAGGTCCCTGCAGATGGCACAGCCCTCTGATGTGGCTGTTTTCCCACGGTGTTGGATACAAACCCAGCCCCTAACGTGGGATCAGCTGTACCTAAAGCTCCTCTAATGTGCCTAAGCCTGGAGAACTAAGGCACAGAGGGCTTAAGAGAACTGCCCAACCATCACGGCGAGGAGAGAATGTTCAATTTGGGAATGGAACTTTTATCTCTTAAAAAACCTTTCTGGATCAGTGCTCAGTGCCTTGCCTCAAGCCTTTGCTGGTTGCACAGCAGCTGCCTTAGGGGCTGGATCTTTCCACTCCTCTGTGTTTATGCAGTGCCTGGCACGGAGCTGCAGCAGTGCTGCTGCAAACTCAGCCCTTCTTATAACCCCCCGATGGCAGGGGTTGGAAGGGACCTCTGGAGATCATCGAGTTCAACCCCCCCCCTGCCAAGGCAGAGTCACCTAGAAAAGGTCACACAGGAGCATGTCCAGATGGGTTTGGAATGTGTCCAGAGATGGAGACTCCAGCACCTCTCAGCATCTATTTCACCCTTAAATTAAAGAAGTTCCTCCTCGTGTTTAGATGGAACATTCCATGTTCAAGTTCGTGCCCTACACCCTCTGTCCTGTCACTGGGCACCAGTGAAAAAAGCCTGATCCCATCCTTCTGATATCCACCCTGTAAGTATTGATCAGCATTGATGAGGTCCCTCCTCAGCCTTTTCCAGAATAAAAAGGCCCAATTCTCTCAGCCTTTCCTCATGAGAGAGGTGCTCCAATCTCCTCAGCATCTTTGCAGCCCTTCCCTGTACCTCCTCCAGCAAGTCCCTGTCCTCCCTAGTGACAGGACTGGGGGGAATGGAACAAAGCTGGAAATGGGGAGATTCAGACTGGATGTTAGGAAGAAGCTCTTCATCATGAGGGTGGTGAGAGCCTGGAGCAAGTTGCCCAGGGAGGTGGTGGAAGCCTCCACTGGAGGTGTTTAAGGCCAGGCTGGATGAGGCTGTGGGCAGCCTGATCTAGTGTGAGGTGTCCCTGTCCATGGCAGGGGAGTTGGAAGTGGCTGATCCCTGTGGTCCCTTCCAACCCTGACTGATTCTATGATTCTATGATTCTTGAACCAGGGAGCCCAGAACTGAACAAAATGCTCCATCTGTGGCCTCACCATGGCAGAGTAGAGGAGGAGGAGAACCTTCCTCCACCTGATGCCATTGGACCAAATTAACACCACTGGACAGCACAGGAGAGGAGAAATACAAATGAGACCCAACTCACCTAGGACTGCTCTCTGCTCCCTTCCTCCCTGCAGCTCTCTCATTATTTTGCAGCAAGGACACTTTTATTTGCCTCTCCCTCACTTGTCAGGATCAGATGACATCTGAGCTGTGCTGATGAGACCTACTGGGGTGAGACACATGTTTGTCATTGCTTTGGGCAACCAACTGCCAGGGCCTTTAAGTGCTCCCTTTTGATTTTCCTAGCAAGTCAACCTCTCTGCCTCCACAGCAATTTGAGTCCTGCTACACAGTGCTCTGCTCCTCCAGGGGTGTCAGTGTGGGCTGCTCTCACCTTCCGTGGAGGAAAGGGGTTGATGGTTTGGGTTTGGTTTTGTTTGGGTTTTAAACTGCAGCAGGGTTTTAAACTGGGAAATGGTTTGAAACTGGAGCAGGGGAGATTTAGGCTGTGCATTAGGAGGAAGCTCTGCACAATGAGGGCAGTGAAATACTGGAACAAGTTGCCCAGGGACAGCCCTGCAGACATTCAGGATCAGACTTGGTGTGACCCCAGGCAGCCTGCTCTAGTTGGAGGTGTCCCTGCTGCCTGCAGGGGGGTTGGATGAGATAACCTTTGTTGGTCACTCCCAACCTGATGCCATCTGTGAATCCGTGAAACTGGCAAGTGCTGCTCAGAGGTGCCAGGTCTGTGGGTGGCATTACTCTGGGGAGAGCCACACTGCTGACATCTGGGGGACCTGCTGTCCTGCTGCATGGTGGAACCTCTCCAGAAGACAGCCATTCTCACCTGTGTCCAGTTCTGGTCAGCACAGTATAGGAGGGACATGGAGGTGCTGGAGCAGGTGCAGAGAAGGGAGACAAGGCTGGGGAGAGGACTGGCAAACATGAACTATGAGGAGCAGCTGAGGGAGCTGGGGGTGTTTATCCTGGAGAAGAGGAGGCTGAGAGGGGACCTTATTGCCCTCTACAACTAGGTAACAGGAGGTTGTAGTGAGGCTGGAGCTGGTCTCTGCTCCTGAATTACTAATGATAGGAGAAGAGGAAATGGCCTCAAGTTGCATCAGGGGAGGTTTAGGTTGGATGTTGGGAGGAAGTTCTTTCCTGAGCAGGTGGTCAGGCACTGGAACAGGCTGCCCAGGGGGGTGGTGGAGTGACCATCCCTGGAGGGGTTTAAAAGGAGAGTGGATGTGGTGCTTGAGGCTATGGTCTGGTGATGAAGGATGCTGGGATGAAGGTTGGACTGGCTGATCCTGGTGGTCCTTTCCAACCATAGTGATTCATAGTGCTTAGATGTTGTGCTGAGGGATTTGGTTTAGTCAAGAACTTGTCAGTGTGAAACTAATGACTGGACTCAAGGAGCTTGAAGGGCTTTGCCAGTCTAAGAACTTCTGTGACTCTTCTGTGATTCTGTGATCTGGCTCTGCCCCGTCAGTTCTATTTCCACCTCTGGACCTCTCCTGAGCACCACCAGCAGCTAGGGATGTGCCCCACCATTTCTCTTAACATACTTGAGAGCATTGCTGAGGTGAATTAGAAGCTGAAGCTCATGGTGCCACCCTTGGGCACTGCTTGCCCAACTACCACCTTCTTCAGTGGCTACCTTGCTGGATCCAACCCTGATGATACTATGATACTATGATATGATATGATCCCAGGAGGCTGAGCTCCAATATTCCCAAAAAACACAAAGAAACATCACAGCAAAATAAACTCTGCCCCTGGACACTGCTCTCTTGACCCTGCTGTGTGTCCCAGCCTGTTTTTCCCTGTTTCCAGCCAGTGAACGATTTCTGAGCTGGAGTTGTTCTAATTAGTAAGAAACATTTAGGTCAATTGCAGGAGTCTGCTGTTCACCACAGTTACCATTATTAATTGCATTCGATTCCAGGTTTGCATCTATTAAAGGCAGAATCTCCAGAGGACCTGGGCAGACTTTTTTAACTCAGCAGAAAACAAAGGCAAATGTTTAACACACAAATAGCAGTGCAAGGCTAAGACCCCAGGCTAGCTCCGTGCATCCTTTGTCTCCTCCACGTCTGTGCCTGCCTGACCCAGCACACAAAGGATCTCTTCTCACAGAATCATAGAATCAGTCAGGGTTGGAAGAGACCACAAGGATCAGCCAGTTCCAACCCCCCCTGCCATGCCCATGGACACCTCACACTAGATCAGGCTGCCCACAGCCTCATCCAGCCTGGTCTTAAACAACTCCAGAGATGAGGCTTCCACCACCTCCCTGGGCAACCTGCTCCAGGGTCTCACCACCCCCATGGTGAATCACAGAATGGGTTGGGTTGGAAGGGATCTTGAAGATCATCCAGTTCCAACCCCCCCAGCCATGGGCAGGGACACCTCACACTAGATCAGGCTGACCAGAGCCTCATCCACCCTGGCCTTAAACACCTCCAGGGAAGGGACACTGACAACCTCCCTGGGAAGCCTATTCCAGTGTCTCACCACCCTCACTGTTAAGAATTAATCCTAATCTCTAGTCTAAAGCTCTCCTCCTCAAGCTCCAATCCATTCCCTCTCCTCCTATCACTAGAAACTCTTCTAAATAGTCCTTCCCCAGCTTTCTCATAGGCCCCCTGCAGCCTCTCTTTGCTCTGGACTGAAGCCTCCTATCCTAAACTGTTCTGTTCCACACACCATGGCTGCTCCACTCCTTGTGTTCACCATTATCACAGGCCAGCATGTCAACAGGGCAGGACAGGTGATTGTACCTATCAGAGCCTTCAGAGAAGGACAATGCTGCTCAGTGAAGGCTTCTGATAAACAGCAAAGTGGTGTTCAAGGACAGGTTTAGCCTGGAGAAGAAGAGGCTCAGAGGTGACCTCATTGCTGCCTACAGCTACCTGNTCCCAGAGGAAGCAGTGGACTCCCCTACAGTGGGCAGTTTGAAGACTCAGCTTGGTGCTGAGTCAGCTCATTTCAACTCCACCATCACCTAGAAAGGTTGGAGCAGATGATCCTTGGTGGTCCCTTTCCAACCTGTCATTCTGGGATCTCGACCTGTCTGCACCAGCAAGGAGAATCCCTGTGGTACCTGGCCCAGCTCCCTGGGCTGTTCCTGAGCTCAGTTTCACAGCACTTAGAGCTAACTGCAGTATTTGTGTGTTATTACAGGACATGAACCTGGGGATGTGGCACTGAGAAGGTATCAGAGTGACTCAGGCTCATGGAACAAATGCCTCAGAATGAAGACTGGGAGAAGATTAATCTCTTTTGCTTATCAGGAAGAAATTCAGGAGATAATTTGATTACAGTGCACAAGCACTTTCACAGGAGGGAACTATCAGCTACTGAGGGCTCTTTAATCTAGCAGAGATGAGCACAGGGAGAATCTCTTGGTGGAAATTAAAAGCAGCCAAATTTGAATTCAAAATAATGCTTGCATGTTTTAAATGGGGTAATGAATCACTGGAACAACCTGGGACTAGCACAATCTCCATCAGCTGGTGCATCCCAGCCTAGACTGGGTGGGTTTGAAAGCTACTGGGTTCTTTTTTGGTAGGGAAAACCAATTGTCATTGTTCTGTGAAAGAAAACAGGTAGCAGAGCTCCAGTCCACTGCCAACAGCAACAGGGATTAGCCCAAGCCTGCAGATGAGAGTGCTTTGGACCCTCTGAGCTGTATGAGGAATAAGTTCACATGCTTGCAATGCCAAGCACAAAGCCAGGCTGGGCAGTGAGTGGCTGGAGAGCAGCCCTGAGGAGAGGGACTTGAGGGTGCTGCTGGACCAGAAGCTCAACAGGAGCCAGCAGTGTGCACTTGCAGCCCAGAAAGCCAAGCAGAGCCTGGGCTGCAGCAGGAGAAGTGTGGCCAGCAGGGCCAGGGAGGGGATTCTGCCCCTCTGCTGTGCTCTGATGAGACCCCACCTGGAGTACTGCATCCAGTTCTGGAGCCCCTGGGACAAGAGGGCTGTGGAGATGCTGGAGAGTGTCCAGAGCAGGGCCAGGAGGATGCTGAGAGGGCTGCAGAAGCTCTGCTGTGAGCACAGACTGAAAGAGTTGGGGCTGTGCAAGCTGGAGGAGGGAAAGCTTCCAGGTGACCTTCTTGTGGCCTTCCAGGGTCTGAAGGGGGCTACAAAAAAGCTGGGGAGGGACTTTTTAGGTTCTCAGGGAGTGCCAGGACTGGGGGGAATGGAGCAAAGCTGGAGGTGGGGAGAGTCAGCCTGGAGGTGAGGAAGTTGCTGAGCATGAGAGTGGTGAGAGCCTGGAATGGGTTGTCCAAGGAGGTGTTTGAGGCCCCATGGCTGGAGGTGTTTAAGGCCAGGCTGGCTGAGGCTGTGGGCAGCCTGCTCTAGGGTAGGGTGTCCCTGGGCATGGCAGGGGGGTTGGAAGTGGCTGATCCTTGTGGTCCCCTCCAACCCTGACTGATTCTATGACTCTATGATTCTACATTTCTTTCTGTTTGAAGACTTGTGGGAAACTAATCCCAGCTGGGGAGCAAAAATAAAGCAGTGTACAGGCTGGGATGGAGAGCACCACCCTCAGCTGGTGCTGCTTGCCCCAGAAGAGAAGAGCTAATGGCAAGGAGGACCTCCAGCAGCCTCCCTGCTCAGCTCATAAGTGGTCATTACTTCCATGCATCGTTCCAGCAGTTCTGTTAATGGTGTTCATATTTGATATGGTATCGATCAGGAGTGGAAGGGAAGCAGCTTTAGAACAGGTTATTGCTCTCCACAGAAAATCACTAACTGGATTCTGGATGGGCACTGACAGGAATTGAAAAGGTTTCACATCCTCCAGGTCCTGAGCAAACAGCATCCTGAAATGCCAGCAAGCTGGAAAGACAAAGCCCAAAATGAAGAGACAGATGGGGGTGAAGTGACTTGCTGAGGAGCTCCAACAGATTAGCAGCAGGATATTTGTGAGGGGAGGAAAAGAAACAAGGAAGGCTTTGAGCTTCAGCAATAAAGAAGCAGATCCTCAGCTGGTGCACAGAAGGCTGAGGTCTCCCTTCTCACTGTCTACAGCTCTCTGCAAGGAGGTTGGAATGAGCTGGGGGTTGGTCTCTTCTCACTAGCAACAAATAGCAGGACTAGAGGAAATGGCCCCAAGCTGCTCCAAGGGAGGTTTAAGTTGGATATTAAGAGAAACTTCTTCCCTGAAAGAGTTCTTAAAGCCTGGCACAGGCTGCCCATGGAGGAGGTTGGATCTCCATCCCCGGAGGTGTTTCAGAGGCAGAGCTGTGGTGCTGAGGGCCATGGTTTCATCTTGGTGGAGTGAGAGAATGGTTGGACTGGATAAGCTCAAAGGTCTTTTCCAACCAAAATGATTCTGGGAGTATCTTTGCCTCCTTTGTACAGTGCTGGGTGGCTTCCCCCTGAATGCAGGTATCACATCATCTGTGTAACGTCCTGAGCACAGCAATGAGCACCAGGCTGTTCCAACTGCTTGGCAGGATATACTGCTACAGCTAACACATTTTATGTCTGCAGGCTTTGCAACAGAGTTTGATTTAATTTGTCCCAAGGTTAAGAGAGACAGGGGAGGAAATTTGATGGCTCCAGATCCCAAATTCACTGTGATTTATCACCTTCGCCGTGTGGCCTGGACAGGCACCGCTTCCAACTTAAGATGGTAGAAGCTTTACTCAATCATCTTTGCTTTGGACTTGCATTCATCCATTATCAGACACTGCACACCCAAAAACAGGCTGGGTCACCCTGCTGCTGGCAAGAGGAGCAAAGACTGCACACAGCTACCCCTGCAACTGCTGTGGGATGAGTTTCAACAAGGCCAAACGCCAGGTCCTGTACTTGGGTCACAACAACCCCAAGCATTGCTACAGGCTTGGGGCAGTGTGGCTGGAGAGCTGCTGGCAGAAAGGGATCTGAGGGCTGTAACAGACAGGAGCTGAGTGTGAGCCAGCAGCATGCCCAGGAAGCTGAAAGTGAGCCAGCAGCGTGCCCAGATCACCAAGAAGGCCAATGGCATCCTGGCTGGGATGAAAAGTGCTGTGGCCAGCAGGAGCAGGGAGGGGATTGTGCCCTTGGACTCGGCTCTGGTGAGGCCACAGCTTGAGTGTTGTGTTCAGTTTTGGGCACTGCAGTACAAGAGAGATGTGGAGGTGCTGGAGCAGGTCCAGAGGAGGGCAATAAAGCTGGGGAAGGGCCTGGAGAGTAAATCTGATGAGGAGAGACTGAGGGAGCTGGGGATGGGTAGTGTGAGGAAGAGGAGGCTGAGGGCAGACCTCACTGCTGACTACAGCTACCTGAAAGGGACATTGTGGAGAGGCTGCTGCTGGGCTCTGCTCACAGGTAACTGGAGCCAGAACAAGGGGGAATGGCCTCAAGCTGAGGCTGGGGAGGTTTAGATTGGACATCAGGAAAATGTTTTTCCTGGAGAGAGTGGTCAGGGACTGGACTGAGGTGCCCAGGGAGGTGGTGGAGTCACCCATGCTGGATGTGTTTAAGGCTGGTTTGGCTGTGGTGCTTAGGGTTATGGTTTCAGGTGAGTCCTGTAGAGCAGGGTTCTAGGTTGGACTTGGTGCTCCTGAGGGGCTTTGCCAACCTGCATGTTCCTCTGATTCTGTCTTCCCTATGTTTGAGATGAGAGTCCTCAAAACCTCAAGATTGGCTAATTATGGCATACACAATCCCAAGGAAAAGTAAGGAAGGATCTTAACCAGGCTTCCCCCCTGGAAAAAAAGACAACTATTGAAATTGTCAGGTAGTGACAGGACTACAAAGCCGGAGGTGAGTAGGTTCGGACTGGATGTAAGGAGGAAGTTCTTCACCATGAGAGTGATGAGAGCCTGGAAGGGTTTCTAGTGATAGGAGGAGAGGGAATGGGTTGAAGCTCGAGGAGGAGAGCTTTGGACTGGAGATTAGGAATAATTCTTAATGGTGAGGGTGGTGAGACACTGGAAGAGGTTGCCCAGGGAGGTTGAGTGTCTCTTCCCTGGAGGTGTTCAAGACCAGGTTAGATGAAGCCTTGAACAATCTTGGCTAGTGGGAAGTGTCCCTGCCCATGGCAGGGGGGTTGGAACTGGATGATCTTCAAGGTCCCTTCCAACCCAACCCATTCTCTGATTCACCATGAAGGTGGTGAAAGCCTGGAAGAGGTTGCCCAGGGAGGTGGTGGAAGCCTCATCCCTGGAGGTGTTTAAGGCCAGGCTGGCTAAGGCTATGGGCAGCTTGATCTAGAGTAGGGCATCCCTGGGCATGGCAGGGGGGTTGGAACTGGCTGATCCTCGTGGTCCCTTCCAACCCTGACTGATTTTATGACTCTGTGAGATAGCATTTTAAAAAGTTAGGAAATTCAACCAAACATTTTGAGTTGGTTTTGGGTTTGGGTTTTTTGTTTGTTGCTGGAAGAGCAGAAAGGGAACACACAGCACAGAGGCTGTTAATCACGACCAGGTTGCTGGGTAACATTTCTGTGGTCACATTATTTCCTTCCTTGAATAACAAAAAAAAAACCCCACCACCCCAACCAACCCCAAACCCAAACAGTGGAATAATTTTCCTACTTCATTCTAAGCTGAATATTTGCAACAGAAGAAAATAGGTCCCCAGAGGAGTTTCCCCTCCGCCTCAGCCTTGCAGAGAGTTACTCATTCAGTGCTGGGACTGAATAATCTTGCAAGACTTCCAGCAGTGCACTTCCCTCCACTCAGCAGTGGAGTTGGGAGCAATGAGGCTTTTTAGAGCCTCGAAATCTAGCACAGCATTGGCCTGGCCAAAAGCTCACAGAGCAAAGAGAAGGAACCATGAGTTTTCCACTCGGTGAGCCGTGGGCTTGGACCAAGAGGTCACGCTCAATTTCCAGAGCATACAACAGCAGCTTCCAAGAGGACGTGTGTGAGGCTACAGCTTGTGAACAGCATTATGCAGCAATTATGTACCAAAAGAGCTCCCAGATGTGCTGTGAATGTGGTAACAAAATGTCCCAGTTTATGGCATTTTCTCCCCCTCTCTCCCTCTCTCTTTTGTCATTGTCCTTTAGGAAGTGAACACGAAGAATAAAGCTCTATTTTTAGAAACCAGTCCAAGTCCTGAAAAGAGAGCAAATTAAGGGCAGAGATTTCCTAGGCAATAAGGAGAGCAACTGAAGCATCCCTGCTGGGATAGACCCACTCCCTGCTCTCAGTGGAGGTGGGCCTGTCCCCATCAGAGCAGCACCCAGGTGGAATCCAGGCAAGTCAACCAGATGGGAATGCAGATCTTTGCCCTCCCCTCTCCCAGCACTCCTGTGGCTGAGAACTGGATTTGCCTCTTCCCTGTCCATGTGACAAATGCTTAAATTAGCCTGGTCATACTGTCAATGGTTCACAGAATACCTTGAAGGGCACAAAGCACTTACTTATGAGATCTTCCTAAAGGTTAATTCCATTTCGAGGGCTGTTTTCTGCATCAGGGTTCCACTGTGGTTTCCCCAGATGGCTCCATCCATGAATCTCTGGATAAGGCAGAGGCATTTGTCCTTATTCCAGGGCAGCAAGAGGCTGGGCAAGAAAACAAGAGGAAGGCATTATTATCATGGAGTCATCAAGGCTCTGAAAGACCTCCAAGATGACTGAGTCCATTATCTGTATGGCAAAGTGTGTGAAGGTAAGAAGTTGGGAGACCTTGGATCAGAGAAATCACAATTTGTAATTCAAGACCTAAACTACCATCCCCAGCCTTTAAACCACAGCCTCTGAGACCTTAAACTAGCAGTTCAATATCTGGAGGAGACCTACAGGAAAGCTGGGGGAGAGACTGTTCAAAAGGATTTGTGGTGATAGGATGAGGGAAAATGGTTTGAAACTGGATCAGGGGAGATTTAGGTTGGACATCAGGAGGAAGATCTTTACCATGAGAGTGGTGAAACGTTGCAATAGGTTGCTCAGGGATGTGGTTGAGGCCCCATCCCTGGAGACATTCAAAGTCAAACTTGATGGGGGCCTAAGCAATCTGAGCCAGCTGGAGGTGTGGGGACACCCTGCCTGCAGGGGGGTTGGACAAGAGGACCTTTGAGAGTCCCTTTCAACCCAATGCATTCTGTGATTCTGTGACTCTTGACTCTGCTCTTTCTCCCAGGCAACTCGTCTGGGATTCATAGAATCATAGAATCATAGAATGGTTTAGGTTGGAAGGGACCTCAAGGATCATCCAGCTCCAACCCCCTGCCATAGGCAGGGACACCTCCCACTAGAGCAGCTTGCTCAAGGCCTCATCCAGCCTGACCTTAAACACCTCCAGGGAGGAAGCATCCACAACCTCCCTGGGCAACCCATTCCAGTGCCTTACCACCCTCACTGTAAAGAACTTCCTCCTTCATTTTGATCTTGCCTGGCTGCCCTCAGGGAGCTACCAAAGCACCAAGTTTATGTCACCATTAGTGGTCTCCAAGGCAGATTTTGCCCCAGATGAGGAAATGTTCCATCAGGAATGGTAGCTCTGTGATTCCTACGCTCTGCTGGAGCCAGCGAGGGCACATGGCCAGGACTGTGACTCTGACTACTCACACTGCCCTGCTCAGGCAGCTCCTAACATCATTCACTACAAGGATGACAAAAAATTATTCTTGCTGATCACTTAAAATAACTTCCCTGGTAGCTACCTGACAGCTTAAACCTAAAAGCATAGAAAGGAGAGTCCAGGACCTCAGCAGAAGGAAGCCCTTTGCTTGAACAGTTAGTTTGGGATGCAGTGGACTGTTGGGTTTTGTGTTAGATCCACTGAGGATCTCCCTTTGTGCCACTTCATCTGCACGTGGGAACCCAGCACAAACCTCCTCAAGTATCCACACACTGAGTGATCAAAGCCAATGCTCACAGTGGCTGTGTCTGCTCTTAGAATCACAGATTGGTTTAGGTTGGAAGGGACCTCAAAGCTCAGTTCCAACCCCCTGCCATAGGCAGGGACACCTCCCACTAGAACACACTCAAGGTTTCATCCAACCTGGCCTTGGACACCTCCAGGGACATGGACATCCACAACCTCCCTGGGCAACCTGTGCCAGTGTCTCACCACCCTCACTGCAAACAACTTCTTCCTAACATTCAGTTTCAATCTCCCCTCTGCCAGTTTAAACTCATTCTTCCTCATCTTGTCATTCCCAGACCTTGTCAATAATCCCTCCCCAGCCTTCCTGTAGCTTCTTTCAGATCCTGGAAGGCCACTCCAAGGTCTCCTCCAAGCCTTCTCTTCTCCAAGCTGCAAAGCCACAACTCTCTCAGCCTGTCCTCATAGCAGCGCTACTGCAGCCCTCTGAGCATCTTGGTGGCCTCATCTGGACTGGCTCCAACAGTTCCTCATCTTGGAATCATAAAATGGTTTGGGTTGGAAAAGACCTCTCATATCAGTGAGCCCAACCATCAGACCAACACCACCATGGCCATTAAACCACGTCTCCCAAGTGCCATGCCCATATGTTTCTTGAACACCTCCAGGGATGAGGACTCCACCACCTCCCTGGGCAGCCTGTGCCAGTGCCTGGCCACTCCTGCAGCAAAGAATTATTTCCTCATCTCCAACCTAAACCTCTTCTGGCACAATTTCAGGCAGCTTCTTCTCGTTCTGTTACCTGATACTAGGAAGAAGAGACCAACCCCAACTCACTCCAGCCTCCTTTCAGGGAGTCACAGAGAACAATGAGGTCTCCTCTCAGCCTCTTCTTCTCCAGACTAAACAACCCCAGCTCCCTCAATCAGCTTCTTGGTCATTTTATCTTACTTAGTTCTTGTCTCTCACAATATTTAGAGCCTCTCTGTGATACAAATAGGTTTGATTTGTATGTACAACCACCTAGAACAAGCAGGGCTTGGGTCCTCAATCCAAACCATAAATAATAGTTAACAGAGTCCAGGCATGACTAGCCAGTTTCCACCTAAAAACATCAATAAAGGAGGGCCACGTTGATGCAAAGAGACATAAAATGTGAACTCCTTCAATCCATCCACTTATTTGTCTCAGTTTGTGAGGCCAGGAAGGAAAGAGCTGTTAGCAGTGAACAGTATTTTATTAGCATCATAAACCCCAAGAGCAAAGTTTGTGTCACAGAGAACTGCACATGCATCTGGAGGTTTAATTTATGTTTCTGGCTCCTCTCCTTTTTTTTCCATCCCCTTCCCCTCCCCCATATTTTTTTTCCAGCAGAGACATCACATACTTTAAAACAGAGACTCAAAGAGTCTGAAGACACCTTTGGGTGAGAGAGATGTTCATGCAAAAAGTAAACCTGCATCCCTGCCAGCCAGAAAGAGTTCAGTGGTGTCAGTGGTTTGGTGCACACCAGGTCCTGAGCAAACAGCATCCTGAAATGCCAGCAAGCTGGAAAGACAAAGCCCAAAATGAAGAGACAGATGGGGGTGAAGTGACTTGCTGAGGAGCTCCAACAGATTAGCAGCAGGATATTTGTGAGGGGAGGAAAAGAAACAAGGAAGGCTTTGAGCTTCAGCAATAAAGAAGCAGATCCTCAGCTGGTGCACAGAAGGCTGAGGTCTCCCTTCTCACTGTCTACAGCTCTCTGCAAGGAGGTTGGAATGAGCTGGGGGTTGGTCTCTTCTCACTAGCAACAAATAGCAGGACTAGAGGAAATGGCCCCAAGCTGCTCCAAGGGAGGTTTAAGTTGGATATTAGGAGAAACTTCTTCCCTGAAAGAGTTCTCAAAGCCTGGCACAGGATACCCACAGAGGAGGTTGAATCTCCATCCCTGGAGGTGTTTCAGAGGCAGAGCTGTGGTGCTGAGGGCCATGGTTTAGCAGCAGCCTTGTTAGAGTGAGAGAATGGTTGGACTGGATGAGCTCAAATGTCTTTCCCAGCTGAAACAGTTGTATGATTCCATGAAAGCCACACTGACAGCAGATGCCCCCTGACCTCCATCCTGCCCTCCCCCAGCTCCCACCAACAGCTGCCTTGCAGCACTGCCAACATCCCTCTCCCCCCAGACCAATCCAACACTATGGGTCGAAACTCAAGCTGCTGATTGCTCTCCCACACCTCTAACAGTGTTTGCCTTGGTTCTGGCTGGGTCAGGTTTCTGGTGCTGTTAGGAAATAGATATTGCAATAGGATTGCAATCAAGCATTGGTAATCAGCAAATTACAGCTTCCCATGCATTACAAAGCTTTTAACTACCAGCTGCTTATTCTGCTGTATTTATGCAGTAACAACTCTGCAGAGCAAGTTCTCTGCCTGTTCCAGAGCTGTTAAGGCTCTGTAAATATGGCTTTAATGACCAACAAGCATTTATTTCAGATTCTGTAGCCTGCCTGTGAAGTGAAATTAGACAGGTAGGTGAGTGCTGGAGGCACAGCACTGGGATGTTTTATGACAAAAGCAAATAGGCTGCACAAGCAGCTGGGAAAAAGCTCTTCTGCAGGGTATGGGATCAAATGGAGCAGCGTGGGGCAGGTTTTTCAGCAGCCTCTGACTGGCTGCCTGTTGAGCAGCAAAAGTATTTGTGGCTGTGAGCAGGGAGGTGAGGAAAATCTTCTATGTCACAGCATCAACACAAAGGCTTTGGGAGCCCAGGATGGAATAGTCTTTGCTGGTGAAAATGTTCCACACTCTTTGCTAGGGAAAGGTTCCTGTACCCATGCACAGCATCTGCTCTGGGTTGGGGGTGAGTAGGAGGAGGAAGGTGTGGAACAGGATCTGGGGAGCAGAACCAACACAGCATGTCTTTGGGGTTCTCCTCCCTCTCCACTCTGCCCTGATGAGGCTGTATCTGTAGTAGTGGGTCCAGTTCTGGTCTCCACAGTTTTAGAGGGACAAGGAACTACTGGAGAGAGTCCTGAAGAGGTTACAAAAGTGCTGAGAGCTCTGGAACTTCTCTGTGAGGAGGAAAGGCTGAGAGCCCTGGGGGTGTTGAGCCTGGAGAAGAGCAGCCCCAGAAGGGATCTGCTCAATGCTCAGCAAGAGATAGAGGGTGGGGAGGGAGGGGGAGCAAGAGGACAGGCACAAACTCTTCTCAGTGGTGTCCAGTGACAGGACAAGGGGCAATGGGCACAAACTGGAACCCAACAGTTTCCACCTGAAGCTGAGGAGAATTTTTGGTGTGAGGGTGCTGGAGCCCCGGAGCAGGCCACCCAGAGAGGTCAAGGAGTTTCCATCTCTGGAGAGATTCCAAATCCCTCTGAGCATGTTCCTGTCCAACCTCATCCAGGCAAACCTGCTCTAGCAGTGGGGTTGGACTAGATGATCTCCAGAGGTTCCCTCCAACCTCCACCATTCTGTGATTCTGTGACTCTCTAAGCACAACCAAAGGCCTATGGGTGCAAAGCTAAGCTGAAGAGCAGGCTGAAGCCTCTAATTCAGCTTTATGATGTTCTTAATGACTTGCTGTTGTTGGTGCCTAGGGAATCCCCTGCCCTTTCCATCCAGCTTTTGAATCCCACCACGTGCTGTGCTGTTTGCTGTAGAGGCAAAGACAAAAGAAATCTGCTGCCATGGGGATTTTAGTGTTTTAAGGCAGCAAAGAGCAGCTTTAAGATGTGGTATGTGGAACACCACAGTTGGCTCCACGAAGGTTCATGGTGTGTACCTTCAAGGCATGGTCAGCCAGATCCACATGGCTACCAAACTGGGCTGAAACAAATCTAGCTCACCAGTTCCCATCTCTCCTTCTGAAGGACAAAACTGCAGATTACTCATCCTGGAAGGGCTGCAGAAAATCACAGAATCATAGAATCAGTTAGAGTTGGAAGGGACCACAAGGATCATCCAATTCCAACTCCCCTGCCATGGGCAGGGACACCATACCCTAGATGAGGCTGTCTAAAGCCTCATCCAGCCTGGCAACTAGAGGCAACTGGCCTCCTGAGCTGGCAGATGGAGTCAAGGACCAGTATAGTCCTGCTGTAATACAGGAGGAAGCAGTAAGGGACCTGCTGAGCCACTTGGATCCTCACAAGTCCATGGGACCAGGCAATCAGCAACCAGGCAAATGGGGTTGGCCTTTTCTGCAGAAACAGAAACCAGCACCAGAACAAGGGGACACAGCCTCAAGCTGTGGCAGGGCAGGTTGAGGCTGTTGGCAGAGAGAGTGATTGGCATTGGAATGGGCTGCCCAGGGAGGTGGTGGAGTGGCCGTGGCTGGAGGTGTTGAAGCCAAGCCTGGCTGGGGCACTTAGTGCCATGGTCTGGTTGCTTGGCCAGGGCTGGGTGCTAGGTTGGGCTGGCTGAGCTTGGAGCTCTCTTTCAAACTGCTTGATTCTATGATTCTGTGACCTCCAGGAATGAGGCTTCCACCACTTCCCTGGGCAACCTATTCCAGCCTCTCACAACCCTCATGCTAAACATCTTCTTCCTAACATCCAGTCTGACTCTCCCCATTTCCAGCTTTGCTCCATTCCCCCCAGTCCTATCACTCCCTGACAGCCTAAAAAGTCCCTCCTCAGCTTTCTTGTAGCCCCCTTAAGATACTGAAAGGTCACAATAAGGTCACCTAAGAGCCTTCTCCTCTCCAGACTGAACAGCCCCAACAGCCCTCCTCACAGCAGAGCAGCTCCATCCCTCTGCTCATCCTCGTGGCCCTTCTCTGGACACCTTCCAGCACCTCCATATCCCTCCTGTAATTGGGGAAAGGATAATCCTCCTTCTCTTCCCCCTTGTAACAGCAAGCACTGCTCTCTACAGACACCTTGCTGCACACAAGCAGCTTCTCTTTCCTCCCCCCCTCTCCACATTTTCAGCTTTCTTCTATTTCACAGGTTTTGACCTCCCCCAACTGTCCCTCTTCAATGACAATTAACTCTCTCCTTCAGCCAAGGAAGCGTTTTAAAGCTGTAGCAATTTTCAACACGACTATGGGAGATAAAAAAATCCCCCAAAAGCAGCAAAATGAAAGCAGAAGGTTTCTGGAGAGCTGCCCCTCTAGAAAAACCATTTGTTGCCTCTCCTTGGTGAAAGGCAAAAGCTGCCAGGGTGATCCTACAGCAACCAGCAGCATTTCATAGAATCATATAATCATGGAATGGTTTAGGTTGGAAGGGACCTCAAGGATCATCCAGCTCCAACCCCCTGCCATAGGCAGGGACACCTCCCACTAGAGCAGGCTGCTCAAGGCCTCATCCAGCCTGGCCTTAAACATCTCCAGGGAGGAAGCATCCACAACCTCCCTGGGCAACCTGTGCCAGTGTCTCACCACCCTCACTGTAAAGAACTTCCTCCTATTTACACAATAATTAACTGCAAGAGAGGAGGAAGAAGAAAACAAACAAGCAAGGCAAGGCTGTTAGGCTGCACTCTCCAAGAAGGCTTGTTCCCAGCAGAGCCACATCCTGAGCTGTGAAAGCACTCCAAGCTTCAGCACAACAAACCAAGGACCGCCACCGGCTGACCCAGAAAACAAACCCAGCCTGTAATGAAGTTGTTTCCCTTGTGCTTCAGGGCTGAACACAAGGCAGATGGTTTCCAGCCTCAAAAGCAGGACATGGGTGAGGGGAAAAAAAAAAACCCAAACCCAAGAGCACCAGGCAGATGATAAGTGAGAGAGTACTCACTTTAATTACAAGCTGGACCCAATAAATTAGGATTTCAATTACGGTGCCGCTCGCCGGCAAGGCTCTCGGAGCGCTCAGGCTGTTAGTTGTACAAATTAACTGTGGGAGATAACAGGATCTGGGGCAGGGGGAGCAATCCTCTGCCCTACTTGTAATGAAAGCACCAAGCCAAGAGTGCACTGGGGATGGTGGGAGGTGTTCTGGTGCTCGTTGAGCTGGGGAGAAGCAGAGAAAGCAAAATGGTCTTTCAGAGCATTTTCCTCATTAGCAGCTGCTCGTTGCCTGGATCAGGAATGGTGTGGCCAAGCAGGAGTAGGGAAGTGACTGTGGCCCTCTACCCTGATTGTGCTCCTATACCCAGCACTGGTTAAGACCACATCTGGAGTGCTGGGTTCAGGTTCAGTGACTGCGGTATAAGAAAGATGTTGAAGTCTTGGAGAGGGTAGAGAGAAGAGCAGTGAAGCTGGTGAAGGGTTTGGAGAGCAGGTCTGGTGAGGAGGGGCTGAGGGAGATGGGGTTGTTCAGCCTGAAGAAGAGAAGGCTGAGAGGAGACCTTATTGCTCTCTACAGCTTTCCTGAAAGGAGGTTGCAGTGCCAAGGGAGGTTTAGGTTGGACATTATGAACAATTTCTTTGCTGTGAGAGTAGTCAGGCATTGCAACAGGCTGCCCAGGGATGTGGTGGAGTCACCATCCCTGGAGGTGTTTAGCCTGAAGAAGAGGAGGCTGAGAGGAGACCTTATTGCTCTCTACAGCTTTCCTGAAAGGAGGTTGCAATGAGGCTGGCATTGGCCTCTTCTCCCGAGTAGCTAACAACAGGACAGAAAGAAGTGGCCTCATGCTGTGCCAAAGGAGGTTTAGGTTGGACATTGGGAACAATTTCTTTGCTGTAAGAGTGGTCAGACATTGCAACAGGCTGCCCACGGATGTGGTGGAGTCACCATCCCTGGAGGTGTTCAAAAAGCAGGCAGATGTGGCACTTTGGGACATGGTCTCGTGGTCAGGGAGGTGTGGGTAGAAGGTTGGAGTCAACTGCAGAGGTCTTTTTCAACCTTAATGGCTCTATGATTACCTGGATTCAAGGAAAACCAAACCTGCTCTGCTGTCAACGTGTTTCAATGGATTGCAGTCAGCAGTGACAGAAACCAAACCAGCCTCACCTTCAACAGCCAAGGGATTGCAGCTTGTTTTGGATACTCCTATCCCTGGGGAAGCTCTGCTCTACCCAGCTACATGGATGTCAATCCCTTGGCTACGAAAGGATGGCTCAGGTTTGGCAGGGCTGAAAACATAACAGCAACATCTAAGCTCCTGAGTTCCCCCTGGTTCATAGCTTGCTGCCTGGAGAAGATAACCCCAGAAGGCACAGGTGGTTAAATCCCATTCCCTCCTGCTTCTCCAAAAGGGTCAATAGCCTTAGTCTCTCTCATCTTCCTGACCTAAGCTAAGATGAATAATGCAGAAGGTAGTGGTGTGTCAGTTGCTCACTGGACTGCAGCCAGCCAAAGGGCTCTCTCAGCAGATCAAAAGCCAATCAAGTTCATTTCAATATTTATTTTTAATCCTCCACTCTGAAGTGATAAATATTTCATGCTCCACCCTTACCAGGAAAGCAAAGCAAAGCAAAAGCAAAAAGCAAAGGAGAGGCTGGACCAGACAGATAGACTCTTTCCTGCTCCTTTGCATGCTGCTCCTTACACCCATTAATACTCTTCAGGGCTTTAGGGCTTTAGCTGAGGCCTCCAAGAGCCCTGTGAGGACAGAAGTCAAAGCAGACACTAAGACAAGTTTGGCTCCTGAAGGCTTTTTTCACCCAGGTTAAATTGAGTAGTAACATCAGGGCTCTGGCAGTGCTCCATTACCCATCTCCATCTCAGACCCATCCCTCCCCAGACCCCATGAACCTGACCCCATAGGATCACCAGAGAGGCTGAGGGAGCTGAGGTTGTTTAGCCTGGAGAAGAGGAGGCTCAGGGCAGAGCTCATTGCTGTCTACAACTACCTGAAGGGAGGCTGTAGCCAGGTGGGGGTTGGTCTCTTTTCTCAGGCACCCAGCAACAGAACAAAAGGACACAGCCTCAAGCTGTGGCAGGGCAGGTTCAGGCTGGATGTTAGGAGGAAGTTGTTGTCAGAGAGAGTGATTGGCATTGGAATGGGCTGCCCAGGGAGGTGGTGGAGTCACCGTCCCTGGAGGTGTTCAAGAAAAGACTGGATGAGGCATTTAGTGCCATGGTCTGGTTGACTGGATAGGGCTGGGTGCTAGGTTGGACTGGATGATCTTGGAGGTCTCTTCCAACCTGGTTGATTCTATGATTCTATGATTCCACCTCCATAGCAACTGCTGGAGGCTTCCCAGCAGCTCCATCCTGTCAAAGCCTTCCCAAAGAATTTGTGGATTTAATACATGTTTATCAGAGCAAAGAACATCCTCTCAGCAGTCTTCACTGGTAATCCCTGACCACTTCATGGGATCATAGAAAGGATTGGAAGGGACCTCTGGAGATCACCCAGGCCAACTCCCTCTGCTGGAGCAGATATGCCTAGAAAAGGCTGCACAGGAACACGTCCAGGCAAGTTTGGAACCTCTCTGGGTAGCCTCCCCCAGAGCTCAGCATCCTTGCAGCAAAGATGTTTCTCCTCAAGTTCAAGTGAAACCTCCTGAATTCCAACTTGTGCCCTTTTTGTATGGCTGGCTGCCACTGAGAAGATCCCACCCCCATCTGCTTGCCTCCCACCCTTTTATCTCTTGCTGAGCATGGATCAAATCCTCTCTCAAACTGCTCTCCTCCAGGCTCAACAGCCGCAGGGCTCTCAGCCTTTCTTCCTCACAGTGATGCTCCAGGCCGCTCAGCAGAGTAGAGAGGAAAGAGAACCTTCCTCAGCCTGCTGGCCACACTCTTCTGAGTGCACCCCAGGAGACCATTGACCTTCTTGGCCACGAGAAGCACAAGGACACTTGGCCATTTTCCAAGGCTGGGAACAAGGCAGTTGTGGATGCACAGGGACGCAGCTCTCTAGGGGGTTTGGTTGGCAATCGAATCCTGTCTACCTGGGAAGCAGCCAGGAGGAGAGCAGTGCCTTAAAGAGATGTAAATGAATTGGAGAGGTAGGGGATCAGACTGAGGGGTGACCTACAGCTCTCCCAGCCCCCACCTGCTGGCACCCCTCACTGTGGTTGAAAGCCAGGCCCCCCATTCTGAAGGAGCAGCAGGAGGAACAAAGGCTTTTGGATGGGGATTCTGTTTTCCAGGGAGAACCATTTATTAAGTTTCACTCAGGAAGTCTCTGTTCCCAATAAAGACTTAACAAAGTTAATTAGACTAAACAGTAATTATCATGTCTCTTCATTGTTCAATTATCTTGCTGAACTGGTGTTTCCTGATTAATTTTCTGATTAAAATGTATTAAATTGAAAAGCACTTCCAAGCAGGCGCTGGCAGGTTCCCTCCCACGTGGCAGGAATTCCAGAGGTCAGGAAGGGCAGGAGGGCTGACACCCACCTCAGCCACCACTCCAGCTCCATGCTGTGCAGCAAAGAGCCCAATCCAACCTGCTCCTCCAGTCTCAGCTCTACCAATCATAGAATCATAGAATCAAACGGGTTGGAAGAGACCTCCAAGAGTTGATCACCTTAGAGGTCTTTCCCAGCCTTAACGATTCTGTGATTCAAGGCACCTTCCCCACACTCATGCTGGGAAGAGGTGGAGGTGTGGGGGTCCTTGGGGCTGTCAGCCCCCATTTAGAATAGAATCATAGAATCAGGCAGGTTGGAAGAGACCCCCAGGCTCATCCAGCACAACCTAGCACCCAGCCCTGGCCAAACAACCAGACCATGGCACTAAGTGCCCCAGCCAGGCTTGGCTTCAACACCTCCAGCCACGGCCACTCCACCACCTCCCTGGGCAGCCCATTCCAATGCCAATCACTCTCTCTGCCAACAACTTCCTCCTAACATCCAGCCTGAACCTGCCCTGCCACAGCTCGAGGCTGTGTCCCCTTGTTCTGTTGCTGGCTGCCTGGCAGCAGAGCCCAACCCCACCTGGCTACAGCCTCCCTTCAGGGAGCTGCAGACAGCAATGAGCTCTGCCCTGAGCCTCCTCTTCTCCAGGCTAAAATATAGTGCTGGTGTGTTCCTCCTTCCCACATCTCCTGCTTATAGGTTCATAGAATGGATTGAGTTGGAAAGGACCTTAAAGATCATCCAGTTCCAACCCCCATGTCACAGGCAGGGACACCTCCCCCTAGAACGGGTCCCGCATTGCCTCAGAAAAAAAGCCCTTGAACACCTCCAGGGAGGCAGCAGCCACAGCCTCCCTGGGCAATCTGTGCCAGTGTCTCACCACCCTCACTGCAAAGAACCCTTTCCTAACATCTAATTTGAATCTCTCCTCTGCCAGTTCAAACCCATTAGCCCTGTCCTGTCATTACAACACCTTGTCAATAGTCCCTCCCCAGCCTTCCTGTAGGTCCCCTTCAGATCCTGGAAGGCCACTCCAACGTCTCCTCAAAGCCTTCTCTTCTGCAGGCTGAAGACCCCCAACTCCTACAGCCTGTCCTCATAGCAGAGCTGCTGTGGCCTCTGATCATCTTCATGGCCAACCTAA
Source organism: Tricholaema leucomelas (assembly GCA_013400475.1). NCBI lineage: Eukaryota > Metazoa > Chordata > Aves > Piciformes > Lybiidae > Tricholaema lacrymosa > Tricholaema leucomelas. Next base: position 428,915 of record WAAF01012606.1, read on the forward strand.
ACCTCCCCTGGTGTAATCTGAAGCCTTTGTTCTCTGCTTCCAGTCTAAACCCTTCCTCAGCAGAGCACCCCAGCAGTGTCCCAGGATCTGTTAAGTACTTGATGTTTGCAGAAGACACCTTCCACTGAGCCACCACAGCTTTCCAGAGGCCCTGCTTTAGCATTCACTCCAAGCAGCCCAGCAACCACTGGCATTTTGATCAGCACTTAATGCCATTTGCATATCTTTTATAAGACAAATCAGGAAAGGGGATTAATTTTTCTTTCTTTGCTTTAATATCACCTGTGGCTGAGAGGAAACAAACAAATTCATTGCCTCCTTCCCCAAATCCTTGTGATTAGGTTATCGGAACCCAAGACTTATTATAAATCATTGAAAGGACACAGCTGAGCCCAAATCCCACTGAGGCCTCTCTTTGTTTTCCATGAGGCTGGCAATTCGTGATTAAGTCCTGTCTAGCACGAGGCAGGAGGGATGAGAGGCATCTTGGAAGCTCCACTGTGACTTGTAACAATAGTAATGAGTGATAGAAGGAGAGGAAATGGCTTCAAGTTGCAGCAGGGGAGGTTTAGATTGGAGATGAGGAAAAATTTCTCTGCTGCAAGAAGTGGTCAGGGTTTGGAACAGGCTGCCCATGGGGGTGGTGGAGTCACCATCCCTGGAGGTGTCCAAGCAAAGCCTGGCTGGGGCACTTAGTGCCATGGTCTGGTTGATTGGCTAGGGCTGGGTGCTAGGTTGGGCTGGATGAGCTTGGAGCTCTCTTCCAACCTGCTTGATTCTATGAGTCTATGATTCTGAGATCTGTGCACATGGCACTGGGCATGGTGGTGCTGGGTTGATAGTAGGACTTGGGCATAGTGGTGCTGGGTTGATAGTAGGACTTGATGACCTTTGAGGTCTTTTCCTGCCTGGGTGCTGTACAATTCTGTGATATAGAATGATAGAATTGTTTCAGATGGAAAAGACCTTTGAATATCATCAAGTCCAACCATTAACCCAACACCACCATGGCCATTAAACCATTTCCCAATGTGCCATGGCCATGAACACCTCCAGGGATGGGGACTCCACCACCTCCCTGGGCAGCCTGTGCCAATGCCTAACCAAACTTGGAGCAAAGAAATCTTTTCCTAATCTCCAACCTAAACCTCTCCTGCCACAATTTCAGGCCATTTCATCTTGTTCTATCACATGATAGAAGGGAGAAGAGCCCAACCCCTACCTCATTCCATCCTCTTTGCAGGGAGTTGTGGAGAGCAATGAGGTCTCTCCTCAGCCTCCTCTTCTCCAGACTAAACAACCACAATTCCCTCAGCTGCTCCTCACCAGCCTTGCTCTCACCACACTTCACCAGTTTAGTTGCTCTTCTTTGGATCCTCTCCAGCACCTCAATGTCCTTCTTGTAGTGAGGGGCCCAAAGTTCACAGAATCACAGAAACCTGCAGGTTGGCAAAGCCCCTTAGGATCACCAAGGCTGGAGGTGTTCAAAAAAAGCCTGGATGAGGCACTTAGTGCCATGGTCTGGTTGATTGGCCAGGGCTGGGTGCTAGGTTGGACTGGATGAGCTTGGAGGTCTCTTCCAACCTGGTTGATTTTATGATTCTATGATTCTGTAAGTCCAAGCTAGAACCCTACTCTACAAGATCCACCTTAAACCACGAGGATGCTCAGAGGGCTGCAGCAGCTCTGCTGTGAGGACAGACTGAAAGAGTTGAGGCTGCTCAGTCTGGAGAGGAGAAGGCTCTCAGGTGACCTTCTTGTGGCCTTCCAGGATCTGAAGGGGGCTACAAAAAAGCTGGGGAGGGACTTTTTAGGCTGTCAGGGAGTGCCAGGAGTGGGGAGAATGGAGCAAAGCTGGAGGTGGGGAGAGTCAGACTGAATATAAGGAGGAAGTTGTTGAGCAGGAGAGTGGTGAGAGGCTGGAAGGGGTTGCCCAGGGAGGTGGTTGAGGCCCCATGGCTGGAGGTGTTTAAGGCCAGGCTGGCTGAGGCTGTGAGCAGCCTGCTCTAGGGTAGGGTGTCCCTGGGCATGGCAGGAGGGTTGGAACTGGCTGATCCTTGTGGTCCCTTCCAACCCTGACTGATTCTATGATTCTATGATTCATATCCTGAAGTACCACATCCAAACCACCCTTAAACACATCCAGGCTGGGTGACTCCATCACCTCCCTGGGCAGCTCATTCCAGTGTCTGGAAGTTGAATGCAGTACTTGAGTTATGGCCTCACAAGTGCATGGAATGAGAGCTGTGCTCCTGCAGGTTTTCTGCTGCATGCTGCCTTGCTTCTGGTCTATTTTCAGTCACGCTGATAAAAAGAGACTGAAGCTGCGACTCTGATAAGGAGTTAACTTTGTTTATGATGTACTAAGCTCCTGAGAGGAGCTGCAGCTCAGCTAAGAACAAACATCTAAGAGCTAAACACACACCTCCAGACAAAGCACAGACAGAAAAAGCATCCCCAACAGCTTCACCAAACCCAGTTTTTGCTGAATTGCCTACAAACATCTGGCGTTGGCCGCTGCATGAATTCATTCCTAAAGCCAAGGCAAAACCAAATCGAAGTCTAACGACCCCAAGAAGTTTTGATTTGCCTTCCCTCCCCCCCCCCTCCCCAATAATCCTATAATCATAAGTAATGAATCAAAGTGCTCCCTGGCTCCTAAGCTATGATTTGGCAAACAGCTACAATTATAGAGCCCAAACCTAATGACTGCATTTTAACACGGCCCTTGTGCTCGGGAGCTTACAGTAACATTTATCCTGCATTGGGCTGAAAGGAGATGTCTGCAGGGAGTTAGCTGTGAAATGTTTGATTTCAAAAGCCTGCAGGCAAGTTGATTCATGTCTATTTAATTTTTTCCAGGCACTTTCACTAGAATGCTGTATATAAATCAAACACAAGGCTAGCAGCAGAGAAGGACCAAGGTGGGGAAATTCTGTGTGGATTTAATTAGGCTCCGCGTACAGATCAGGCAGTAGGAGTGGAGAGAAAGAGAGGATTTTCTCCCCCCTCTCCCCTACTCCAGATCAAGTAGTATTTTTGTGTAGGAAAACAAAACAAAGCAAAACATTTAGTGTGAAAAGTTTGATTTCAAAAAGCTGCATTTTGCCATTGTGCTGCTAGTGATAATTAATTTAAAGCTGGAAGAAATCATTTGCTTGAGCACAGCAAACAAAGCAGCCTGGCATGGAAGTTAATTAGACTGTATCAGCTTAGCCTTCCTCATCTCCTACTTACTCTCCAGCTTCCTGGGCTCTGTCAAGCAGAGTTCACTCTGTGACAACCACACTTTAAAGAGAGAAGCAAGAAAGCAGCATTCTGCTGATGGCTACAGGGTCATGGAATCATAGAATGGGTTGGGTTGGAAGGGACCTTAAAGATCATCTAGTTTTGATCTCCCTGCCAGGGGCAAGAATGCCTCTCCACTAGCCCAGGTTCCTCAAGGGCTCATCCAACCTGGCCATGAACACTTCCAGGGAGGTTGTGATCTTTGATCACATCCTGTGCTTCTGTGCTCCACAACCTCCCTGGGCAACCTGTGCCAGTGTCTCACCACCCTCCCTGTAAAGAATTTCTTCTTAATCTCCAGTCTATATCTCTCCTCCTCAAGCTTCACTCCATTCCCTCCCATCCTATCACTACAAACCCTTCAGGAATGAGTGATGCTCTACCTGCATCTGAAATACTCAGGCTTTTGTTAAGCACCTGAAAGAGTTAATTCCACCTCTCGACTTGCAGGTGTGCAGCATGTTGTTTAAGCACTGCATAAATGTCTCCTGGAATTCAAGAGCAGGCTGACTTGCTTACTGCTGGGTGTGCAGGGCTGGATGGTTGCAAACTGTCAGATCCTTCAATCCAATCCCTCTCATCCAATCACTGCAAGCCTTTGCCTAAAGTCCTCTCCCAGTTTTCATGCTGACCTTTTGCAAGCACTGGAAGGCTGCTTTAAGGTCACTCCACCAGAGCCTCCTTTTCTCCAGGCTTCAAGGAGATGTTGGAGTGGCCTTCCAGGATCTGAAGGGGACCTACAGGAAGGCTGGGGAGGGTCTATTGAAAAGGTCTTGTAGTGACAGGGTGAGGAGGAATGGGTTTGAACTGGCAGAGGGGAGATTCAAACTAGATGCTAGGAAAAAGTTCTTTACAGGGAGGGTGGTGAGACACTGGCACAGGTTGAGGGTGGTGAGACACTGGCACAGGTTGTGGGTGGTGAGACACTGGCACAGGTTGAGGGTGGTGAGACACTGGCACAGGTTAAAGGTGGTGAGACACTGGCACAGGTTGTGGGTGGTGAGACACTGGCACAGGCTGCCCAGCTGTTCAGATCCCTGTTCAGAAAACTGATCCACCCATGGCCACCTTCTCTGTCTGCAGAGAGTCAGGCTGAAAGTGATGCATTCAACAGCACAGCCAGGGAGCAGCCAGGCCAGGAAATGGGAAAACAGCAAATGGGAAGAGCATGGCCCTCTGCTAGAGGACAGGACTGCTAGCAGAAAGCCCCAGCCAGACTCTTTGTGGCCATGGGACTTGCAGCTGGAGATTTTGTAGCAGGACTCAACCTTCAGTGGTTTCCACACAGGAAGAGGATGGTCCAGAAACTGGAGAGCTCTAGAAAGTGCCAGAGTGCTGCTCCACCTGAAGTTCCTCACTGAAGACAGCTGTATAAGCTCTGTCTACATTTATGTTCCTCTCTCCCCATGACTCTGAGAAGTGGAAAACCAGCTCTGCCTAATAAACCAATAGGCAGTGCAAGGGAAAACACATCAGATATCAGCTCCTGAGATCAGGGAGTCCATAAATACCTCAGATAGGCATCTCCTTCCCTCTCCAAAGCCCTGGGAAACACAAAACTTGTCTGCTTTGAAAAACGTAGCAACACAGCAAACAGCACTCAACAATTAAATCATGCCCTTGAACTGAGAAGCTGTGCTGGTGCTCACAGCAAGCCTGTGCCAGAGCAGGCTGCAATAACTCCTTTGTATTTCCACCCAAGTGTTGCAGCAACTGCTGACATCAGAGCCCAAATGTGTCAGGTGCTGCTGGAGGAGATGGGTGGGAAAATATCTGTCCCACAGTCTAGAGCCTCACCAGGCAAGACAGAACAAGTGTAGAGCAACACTGGCACCAGGAAGCAGAAGTGGTGGGTCACAGCTTAGGTCATTGCTGCAGCTCACTCCCAGGGCTTCCCCAGTGACTCATCTCAGACCTGCACTGGGAACGTTGGATTCTGGAGCAGCCAACACCAGCAGCTGTTCAGCACAGAGGTTCATGGAATGGCTTGGGTTGGAAGGGACTTTAAACATCATCTAGTTCCATCTCCTTGTCCTGGGCAGGGACACTACCCACCTGGCCTTGAGTACCTCCAGGGAGGAGACATCCACAACCTCCTGGACAACCTGTGTCAGTGTCTCCCCACCCCTCACTGTCAAGAATTGCTTCCCAATTTCCAGTCTCAACCTCCCCTCTTCCCTGTCATCCTATTACTCCAAGCCCTTGTAAAAAGTCTCTCCCCAGCTTTCTTTTAGCCCCTTTAAGGTACTGTAAAGATGCTCTAAGGTCACCCTGGAGCCTTCTCTTCTCCAGGCTGAACAACCCCAAACCCCTCAGCCTGTCCCCATAGGTGATGTTCTGATCATCTTCACGACTTCCTCTGGCCCCACTCCTAGGGTTCCATGTCCTCTTTGTGCTGGGTGTCCCAGAGCTGGACACAGTGCTTCAGGTGAGGTGTCAGAAGAGCACAGTAAAGGGGCAGAAACACCTCCCTGGTCCTGCTGGTCACACTGCTTTTGACACAGCCCAAAGTGCACCCACTCAGAGTCATCTCTTTGGGGACAGGGACTCATTAGCTGCGATTAAAGCCACAACATCCCCAGTCCCAGGAGGTTCTGTGGTGGTGAAGCTGGAAATGAATTTTGCAGGGTTTTTCTCCTCCTTTTCCCCACCTCAATCACTCTCAACTACAGGGCATGAATAATACAAGAAGGTGTTGCCTGGTGATTGCTGTTGTGTTTTCCTTTACAAATGCAACCAGGGAAGGAAGCAGACTAGAAACTGCCTGAAAGAATGGGTGGTTTAAAGAAGGCTACTAAGGGGTTGAGGTTCTGCAGATGTAGAATGACTCAGAGGCTGATCACAGCTTTGTGAAGGGTCTTTAAAGCCCATCCATGGGCTGTGTTCCACTCTTCCCAAGCCCATGTGCTCATCTCCCCCACGTACTGCTGCGCTGGAAGGGAAACAGGGTTTGGCAGAAGCTGGTGTAACTAACACTGCTGTGCAAGGTGCTTCAGCAGCTTTTACAGCAAAAACAAACAGGGCTGTAAAAAAGGAAGAGGCTCTCAATAAAAACCATGCCATTTGGAGCTGAGGATGTGTTGTGGTTTTTATTCCTACTCCAAGCAAAACAACCTTGTGCCCCCCGAACGCTTCTAGCTGGCGGTGCTGAGTGGAGCCAAGGTTGCCTTCTAGGATAGGATTGCTCCCATCAGAAGAAGCTCTCCCAGCTTTTACATCTCTGCAGCAGCGTGGATACAGGTAGGCATTTTTAAAAGAAGCCTAAAGCAGCTTCCAAGCCCTCTTTGAAAGCCTCTCTGAGCCCTCTCCTGTGGATGCAAGCAGGTCCAGAAAGAGCCCATGAAAATATTCCGAGTCACGCTCCATTCAGGACCCACTGCAGCGTGGGCTGCTGGAGTGATCACCACTCAGATGCTCTTCTTGGGCCAATTATGTGCTGCTCTGAAAGCAGCAGCTCCAGCACAGCTCCTCCAGCCTTACAGCAAAGGCAATAAGCAAGAAATTGGACTTGGGTTCTATTCCTTGTGCTTTCTGAAGTGACTCATGCTGAGAACTGTCTCGAGCGAGAGGGTCTCAGTTTCTGACCTGTGTTTAGGCTCTACCCTGACACTTGCCTAATTGCCTACTTAGATTGCAAACTGCACTTTGGGAGGCTTCCTCTCCCTTTGCACAAGGCAAAGAGCAGTCTCAGCTGTAGCCTTTAGATAATGCAGCAGCACAGAAAAGTAGCAGAGCTAAGTACTCTCAGGAGGTGTTTGCTCCTCCAGTCTAACGATGCTGCTTTGGGCAAACATGAAGTACTTAACAGATACTGGGACACGGCTGGTGTGATCTGCTGAGGAAGGGTTTAGACTGGAAGCAGAGAACAAAGGCTTCAGATTACACCAGGGGAGGTTTAGGTTGGCCATGAAGATGATCAGAGGCCACAGCAGCTCTGCTATGAGGACAGGCTGAGGGAGTTGGGGGTCTTCAGCCTGGAGAAGAGAAGGCTTCGAGGAGACATTGGAGTGGCCTTCCAGTATCTGAAGGGGACCTACAGGAAGGCTGGGGAGAGACTATTGACAAGGTCTTGTAGTGACAGGGTGAGGAGCAATGAGTTTGAATTGGCAGAGGGGAGATTCAAACTAGATGTTAGGAAAGAGTTCTTTACAGGGAGGGTGGTGAGACACTGGCATAGGTTGCCCAGGGAGGCTGTGGAGCACAGAAGACTGAATGAGTGGGCAGAGGCCAATGGGATGAGACTGAACAAGGCCAAGTGCAGGGTTCCACACTTTGGCCACAGCAACCCCAAGCAGCACTACAGGCTGGGGACAGAGTGGCTGAGAGCAGCCAGAAAGAGAGCTGGGGATGCTGGGAGAGAGGAGCTGAAGATGAGGCAGCAGTGCCCAGGTGGGCAGCAGAGCCAATGGCATCCTGGGCTGGCTCAGGAGCAGTGTGGGCAGCAGGACAAGGGAGGTTCTTCTGCCCCTGTGCTCAGCACTGCTCAGGACACACCTGGAGTGCTGTGTCCAGTTCTGGGTTCCTCAATTCAAGGGAGATGTTGAGGTGCTGGAAGGTGTTGAGAGAAGGGCAGCAAGGCTGGGGAGGGGCCTGGAGCACAGCCCTGTGAGGAGAGGCTGAGGGAGCTGGGGGTGTGCAGCCTGCAGCAGAGGAGGCTCAGGGCAGAGCTCATTGCTGTCTGCAGCTCCCTGAAGGGAGGCTGTAGCCAGCTGGGGTTGGGCTCTGCTGCCAGGCAGCCAGCAACAGAACAAGGGGACACAGCCTCAAGCTGTGCCAGGGCAGGTTGAGGCTGGATGTTAGGAGGAAGTTGTTGTCAGAGAGAGTGATTGGCATTGGAATGGGCTGCCCAGGGAGGTGGTGGAGTGCCCATCTCTGGAGGTGTTGAAGCCAAGCCTGGCTGGGGCACTTAGTGCCATGGTCTGGTTGGTTGGGCAGGGCTGGGTGCTAGGTTGGGCTGGCTGAGCTTGGAGCTCTCTTCCAACCTGCTCGATTCTATGATTCTGTGATCCTCTGATTCTCTGAAAGCAGGACAAGTTCCAACATTCCAGCTCCAACCTGATCCCAACCAGAGGAGCCATTAAGAGCTGGAATACTTTAAGAGAATGTTCTTGGTGTATTTAACGATGCACCAGGCTCCAGAGTGTGTAAAGAGCAAGGCAATTAATGAGGTATATTTAGCCTGCTAAGCTGAGGTGTGCAGCTCCCACAGCAGCTGAAATACAGCAATTTAAATAACATTCATCTTGAAGATCAGCCTGGCTGTGACTGCAGCTGCTGAGTGCTGTCTGCAGCTCTGCAAAGATGCTGTTGGCTCACCGGGGGGTACTCACTCATCACTCCCTCTCTCTGACTCCCAACTTCCCTGCAAGCATCCAACTCCGGGGCAGGAGGAACATGGAATTAGGTGAGTTTCTCCCTGAGCAGTCCTACTGCTTACCTCTGAAGCAATGACACCATACTGCAACCACTTCACATCATAAGAAGGACACAGAACTGTTGCCCCAGACTTGAAGAGTTTGGACACAGAATCATAGAATCAGTCAGAGTTGGAAGGGAACACAAGGATCAGATACTTCCAAACCCCCTGCTGTGCCCAGGGACACCTCACACTAGATCAGGCTGCCCAGAGCCTCATCCAGCCTGGCCTTAAACACCTCCAGGAATGAGGCTTCCACCACC
>WAAF01012606.1:443724-499767 GCA_013400475.1 Tricholaema leucomelas
CCTTTAACAGATCCACACCTGCTCCCAACTTGGTGTTGGCTGCAAGCTCACTGCTGCTGGACTCAATCTCCTCATCCAGATCATCAATGAAGATACTAAAGGGCCTGTGCCCAGCACTGCTCCCTAGGGCACAGCACCAGTGCCTGGCCACCCAGCTCAGCCATGCTGAGTTGCAGCTCTGTGTTGGCACACTCCACCTGTCCTCCCTCACATCTTTGCTGGCACTCTGTGCACAGGCCTCTGGTCAAACACAGCTTCTGGCTCTCCAGCTCTCCAACACACCAGAACCCAGCTCTCCATCCATGGCCCAGCAGGAAGCCCAGGCCTCTTGTTTTGCTCAGATAATCCAAGGTGCCTACTTCAGCTCTATACCTAATGTGACATGTGTCTTCAGGAGATTATTTGAAGTGGTTATTTTTATGCCTAGAACCTTCAAAGGCAGAGTTATTAAGTGTATTTAAAAGGAAGAACTGGTCCAGATAAAGCTGGGATGTAATTAGTTACAAGCTAGTGTACTTTGATGACAAAGCAGCATTCAGCATGTGGACTGGTAGGCAGCAGGCTCTGTAGGGTGTGCTAATTACTGATAGCAGTCACAGCCAGGGGAAGCCTGACACTGCTCTGATAAAGCAGAGCCTTCTGTAACTCAGTGGCTGAGGTTTAACTCTTGCTGTTTAACTCTCAGCCAAAGCCTGGACTTTGGCACTCAAGCTCTTTGCAGTTCACTGTGTACTCAGAATCATAGAATCAGTCGGGGTTGGAAGGGACCACAAGGAGCAGCCACTTCCGACCCCCTGCCATATCCTAGAGCAGGCTGCACACAGCCTCAGCCAGCCTGGCCTGAAACACCTCCAGCCATGGGGCCTCAAACACCTCCCTGGGCAACCCATTCCAGTCTCTCACCACTCTCATGCTCAACAACTTCCTCCTCACCTCCAGCCTCACTCTCCCCACCTCCACCTTTGCTCCATTCCCCCCAGTCCTGGCACTCCCTCACAGCCTCAAAAGTCCCTCCCCAGCTTTTTCGTAGCCCCCTTCAGATCCTGGCAGGCCACAAGAAGGTCACCTGGGAGCCTCCTCTGCTCCAGCCTGCACAGCCCCAACTCTCTCAGTCTGTGCTCACAGCAGAGCTGCTGCAGCCCTCTGAGCATCCTCCTGGCCCTGCTCTGGACACACTCCAGCATCTCCACATCCCTCTTGTCCCAGGGGCTCCAGAACTGGATGCACTACTCCAGGTGGGGTCTCAGCAGAGCAGAGCAGAGGGGTAGAATCTCCTCCCTGGCCCTGCTGGCCACACTTCTGCTGCTGCAGCCCAGGCTCTGCTTGGCTTTCTGGGCTGCAAGTGCACACTGCTGGCTCCTGTTGAGCTTCTGGTCTGGCAGCACCCTCAAGTCCCTCTCCTCAGGGCTGCTCTCCAGCCACTCACTGCCCAGCCTGGAGTTGTGCTTGGGATTGCCTGACCCCAAAAAAGCTCTCTTGAAAGCACAGAGAGAGAGGGCAATGGGAAAAAAAGCCACCAGAGCTTTTCAAGCAGGTAGAGGGAGACCAACACACACCTTGGGACCCTGGCTAGGAGCAGCAGCACGGTGGGAAAAGAAGTGCATTTTGTTTTCCCCAGGAACCTTCTTCTCTCTCTTGATGGAGCTTCTTCCTGGCTCAGAGCATTCGTTCAGCTAAGCCTTGCAAAGGCTGGAGATTTGTCACCAGCCTGTGAACTTACATCAGATGTGACTCAGCCTCACTGATGTCAGCAGGAGACTTTCAGAGACTTGAAATGGGTTTGGCTCTAGCCCTAAATAAAACTGTTCCTTGGCCCACGAGAAGCTGGATAATGAATTGTGGAGAAGTGGGAGAGAGAAAAGAGTTCTGTGAGGCAGAGCCAGGCTGCTGGCAGGAGGCACAGGAGGGTTTTAGGGTGAGGAGAGGATTGAAAAGCAAGTAATTGGGGTCAGCTGTAGAAGCAGCTTGATAAAGACTGCAGAAGTGCTGAGCAGCTGAGGGACACCAAAATATCTGGAGAGGGAGACAGGATGAGCCCAGAGCAACAAAGCCCAAGGCGGTAACGATGCCAAAGTGTCAGTGCTGCTCCTTGACCTCCCAGAGACACTGCACAGGAGCAACAGCAAAACAAGTGTAAGTGTCTGTCACCATGTCAGCTGCCAGCCTGCTCCTGACAGATGGGCAGCTCACAATAAATGAGCCTTCACCATCCTCTGTGCCTGCTCAACACAGCTCCGTGTCACAGAGCCACCGCTCCCCCCCCGCAGCAGGCTCCGTCCTGCACTGCCCCTGCAGCCCTGAACTGCAGGCAGGGCACCACGAGCCAGAGCTGCCAGAAGGAGATGTGAGGTGACCTGGAGAGGGAAGAGCAGGAGCACAACGTCCTGCAGCCCTTTCACTTACAGAAAGACCGTGCAAACCTCAGACAACGATGGGAGACAGCTCCACCACCCTCCTGAAAAGCACAGAGGTTTGGGTTGGGAGGATGACTATGGCAGGTAGACAAAGAAACACTTTAATGGGCTGAGAAACAAAAAAATCCCCCAAACTCCACTAAACCAGAACAAAAATGAAGCCACTGCTGTCAGGACTGATGTGATTGCAGTGAGTTCCCAGGCAGGGCAAAAGGCAACCCCAAGCTAAGGCATCTGCTCTCCAGGCAGAGTGAGCAGACACCACCACGTCTCTATTCTGGTGCTGGGATGACTTCTTCCCTTTCTCTAGGTGATAAGATTTCATTACACTTTTGATACTTTGGAGTTTGTTTGGTCCCTCTGGGAAGAGCTGAGGGCCTAAGGCACATCTTATTACTCGGTTTTATGTCTTCACAGTGTGACTTCTTCCTGCCTTAACTTGCTTTCGCTTAAGCCCAGCTTCCGACCCCAGCAGGCAGCGTTCGGGCAGACAGCTTTGCAGACACTGGCACACAAGTCTCATACTAAAGACACTGAAGCTCTTGGGTGCTCAGAGCCTCATTCAACCTGGCATTCAACCTGTGGCACTACCCACAACCTCTCTGGGCAGCCTATCCCAAAGTCTCACCACTCTCATACCGAAGAACTTCCTCCTAAGGTCTGCTCTAACCTTACTGTGATGGTTTGGGTGTTATCTGCCCCCCTGCTCTTATGAAATCACCCAACCTAGACTCAGCTGAGCTGGAAGTTAAGGATGAAGCTTTATAGTCACAGCTTAGCACGAGATGCAAGCAGATAGTTACAACATCTACAGATTATAGACAGAAATAGACAAGTTAAAAGTGATACAGAAACACAGCAGCCCTCCCAGAAACCAGGGGGGGCTCCCAACCACCCTTCCACCTTCTTTCCACCCCTCTGCCTTATCCCAGAGTTTGCCCTATGGTCAAGGTGAGGTTGGAGCAAGGGGGGTTAGACAGCAGAAGGAAGCAGCCCAGGGAGAAAGCACAGGCTCTGACAGACACACAGACACACTCTGTCTTATCTGGGTTTTGTCCATCTCAGCAAGCCCATGAGTGCAGCAGACACCAGCATTGTTTCCCTTTCACAGCCTAGCATCCAATTTCTCTCATTAAAATATCCCTATTTGCCTCAAACCAGCACACCTACTCTCCCTCAGCTTCAAACCTGTCACAGGGTGACAGGAACATGCAGGTTGGCAAAGACCCTCAGGAACACCAAGTCCAACTTAGAACCCTACTTGACAAGATTCACCTTAAACCATAGCCCTAAGCACCACAGCCAAAACAGCCTTAAACACATCCAGGCTGGGCGACTCCACCACCTCCCTGGGCAGCTCATTCCACTCCCTGACCACTCTCTCTGTGAAAAACATTTTCCCAATGTCCCATCTAAACCTTCCCTGCCTCAGCTTGAGGCCATTTCCCCTTGTTCTGGCTCCAATTACCTGTGAGCAGAGCCCAGCAGCAGCCTCTCCACAAGGTCCCTTCAGGCAGTTGTAGTCATCAATGGCTCCTTTAAACCTGTCTCACTGTGCCCTCCAAATGCAGATGGGATCACTCTCATCCCAAACACAGGGAAGACAGAATCAGAGGAACATGCAGGTTGGCAAAGCCCCTCAGGAGCACCAAGTCCAACCTAGAACCCTGCTCTACAAGATTCACCTGAAACCATAGCCCTAAGCACCACAGCCAAACCAGCCTTAAACACATCCAGGCTGGGTGACTCCACCACCTCCCTGGGCACCTCAGTCCAGTCCCTGACCACTCTCTCTGTGCAAAGCTTTTTCCCAATGTCCCATCTAAACCTCCTCAGCCTCAGCTTGAGGCCATTTCCCCTTGTTCTGGCTCCAATTCGCTGTTAGCAGAGCCCAGCAGCAGCCTCTCCACAATGCCCCTTCAGGCAGTTGTAGTCAGCAATGAGGTCTGCCTTCAGCTTCCTCTTCCTCACACTAACCATCCCCAGCTCCCTCAGTCTCTCCTCATCAGATTTATTCTCCAGGCCCTTCCCCAGCTTTGTTGCCCTTCTCTGGACCGACTCCAGCACCTCCATCTCTCATCTCAGGACCACTGCTGCACAAGGGTAGTTGTAGTCAGCAATGAGGTCCCCCCTCAGCCTCCTCTTCCTCAAACTAAATGGGGCCCTTATAAAAAGTCCCTCTCCAACCTCCTTGTAGGTTCAAGGCCCTTTCCCAGCCTTCCAGCCTTTGTTCCTAAAGATTTTTCCTTGTTGCCACCTCTGATGAACACACAATTAACTCAGTGACCTAAAGCTGTGACAACAGATCCCCAAGTGGGAGCCTGGCAGCTGCAGGCAGAGCAGGAGCTGCTATTTTCTCCTCCCACACTAACAACGTGGCACCAGAACAAGCATCTCAGCAGTGCTGGGGAGAAGAGGAAAATGGAAACCATTTCCATATTTATTGATAAATTCAATTTACAGCCTGAATTTCCACTTTGGGGAGAATCTCTTTCCCCTCTAAAGGTATCACTCTGGAGCAGGCAGCCCAGCAAGAACCATTTCTGTGCCTGCAGACACTTTTACACTGGGTACAGCAGATTTATCTCTAACACTTTGGAAAGAAAATGGTATTAAAATTCACCATTTAGGAGAGAGCTGTAAATTAACTGCTACTGAGCAGGCAGGGGGGACAGGCAACTTTTGGGTGCATGTGAGTGGCTCTTCTCTGAGAGCCTGTCCAGCTGAGCTCAGTGTTCTCACTGGGGGTATGACAAACATTTGACTCACTCAATTCTCCTTGTGTTGAAGTGAGTGAGAAAAAAAAAGAGAGAAGAATGTTCTAGCAGCTTTCACCTGACAATGTTAAAGCACTTGACAAATAATTCCAAGACAAAAACCTCTTTGTGAGAGGGAAGAGGAGAACTGCTTCCATCTCACCACTGCACAAGAGCTGGAGGCCACCAGCAAGATGGAAGATCCTGCAGGAACAAACTATTAGAAAGCAATTCTTTACAGTGAGGATGGGGAGACACTGGGACAGGTTGCCCAGAGAGGTTGTGGATGCTCCCTGAGGGTGGGGAGATACTGGCACAGGTTGCCCAGAGAGGTTGTGGATGCTCCTGAGGGTGGGGAGATACTGGCACAGGTTGCCCAGAGAGGTTGTGGATGCTCCTTGAGGGTGGGGAGACACTGGGACAGGTTGCCCAGAGAGGTTGTGGATGCTCCCTCCCTGGAGGTGTTCAAAGTCAGGTTGGATGAGGCCTTGAGCAACATGAGCTAGCAGAAGGATGGCATGGGGGTTGGAACTGGATCATCTTTAAGGTCATCACACAGGAGGTTGTAGCCAGGTGGGGTTGGGCTCTGCTGCCAGGCAGCCAGCAACAGAACAAGGGGACACAGCCTCAAGTTGTACCAGGGGAGGTTCAGGCTGGATGTTAGGAGGAAGTTGTTGTCAGAGAGAGTGATTGGCATTGGAATGGGCTGCCCAGGGAGGTGGTGGAGTGGCTGTGGCTGGAGGTGTTGAAGCCAAGCCTGGCTGGGGCACTTAGTGCCATGGTCTGGTTGCTTGGCCAGGGCTGGGTGCTAGGTTGGGCTGGCTGAGCTTGGAGCTCTCTTCCAACCTGGCTGATTCTATGAAGAAAGCACTCAGAGAAAGCAGCAGCTTGAGAAAATGCAATCCCAGCAGTCACACAGAAGCAGACACTGTCCCACCTGGCTCTGCCATGCCATCAAATCCTCATGAAGCAGCCTGGAAGAACAAAGCAGTGCTCTTCTGAACCACTCAGCATGCCCAGGACAACACAGCATGAGAGCTGCCACCGCCACTAACTCATTTTAAATGACCCATGGCCAGAAATTCTCTCAACACTGCAAGGCAAAACACTCACGAGTGACCTTGTGAACATCCTCCTGCTGGTGTAAGCCTTTCCACACCACCAGAGCTCCGGGAGTGTGAGTTTGTGATCAGGATGTGACAGATTGGGAGGGGGAAGTGGGAGAAGGGGCTGCCAGAGTTCTGTTTCTGCCTTGCTCCCTGTGAAAGCAGCACTCTGAACCTCACGATGTGATGCTTGCTTCAGAAAGCCTCTCTTCTCCACCCACTTTTGGTCTCCTGCAGCAAAAAAGATTCTCTCACCCTTGTGTTTACAAAGGAAACATGGGGACAGAACCCTTCGTGGCCAAAAAATAACCCAACCAAAGCCTGACACAAAAGCAGACAGAGAATCCCTTTTGTTCCTTTTAACTGCCTTGATGTATGCTGCCTTCATGGCTGCAGGGGCTGGGCTGTTATGGGTTCATTTTTTGTTAATAGTTGGATTGTGATGCCAAGAAGGACACAGAATAAATGAGGTTTGTTGGTTTTTTTCCTTCCCTTTCTTAATATCAGAGATGGTTCTTCAGCTGCACCAACTGGCACCGCTCCTCCGAAGTCATCTCCAGCCAAATTGCTCTTACTCAGGGTCTGGCCCTGGGACAAAAATATCTTTTCAATTTCCAGCTTACTTCAGGAAGAAGCCTTAAAAATGCCCCTTCCTACTTGTCTGCTGCAGGCCCAGCAGCACATCTACAGCTCTGCTTGCAGCCCTGCCTAAGGACCATCACACTTCTGGAAGATGAGTGTTGTGCCTTGGGTCACAGCTGGGAAAGCTGGGGCTGGAGATTGTTCTCTATTGCCTTTCTGACATGCAGGAGGACCATGGAGGAGGAGAAGATGAGTATTTGTTCTTCAGGCTGTAAGAGTAACTGGGAAAGCTGGGGCTGGAGACTGTTCTCTAGAGCCTTTGTGACATGCAGCAGGACCATGGAGGAGGAGAAGATGAATATTGTAGTTCAGGTTGTAAGACTGGGGCTGGAGAGGGCACAGCCAGTCTGTTCTCTCAAATCTTCATCAGGCTGGAAGGGACCTTCAAAGGCCATCCTTCATGTCCAATTTCCCTGCAGTCAACAAGGACCTTTCTAACTAGATCAGGTTGCTCAAGACCCCATCAAGGTTGACCTTGAATGTCTCCTGAAGTGGGGCCTCAACCACATCTGTGGGCAACCTGTTGCAGCATTTTCCCACTCTCATTGTGAAGAATGATGAGAGGAGAATGAGGAGCTGAGTCTTCTTTAGGTTGTAACTGGGGCTGGAGAGGGCACAGCCAAGCTGCTCTCTAGAGCACAGCCTTTGGGATGTGCAGGAGGACTATGGAGGATGAGGAGCTGAGTGTTGTGCTTTAGGTTGTAACTGAGGCTGGAGAGGGCACAGCCAAGCTACTCTCTAGACCATAGCCCCTTGCACCCTTTGTGATGGGCAGGAGGGCCATGGGGGACCATAACTGTGCTTATCTCCAAGCTTTGCATTCTGCTGAGGCTGGGGGGACCTTCCCACGAGCTCAGTGTGTTATTTCCCTTAACTGAAAGATGCATCACATATACTTTAACAAGAAAACAATCCCCAGGTAACCCCCAAACCTACTATTTGTTTTGTACCAGTGTTCATTTAGTTGTCTCTGTGGTGGCTGGCCAGGCAGCAAATACAGGAGGGAAAAGTTAAACCTACACCAGGAGATTAATGACAGCCTGCAGTGGAACAGATGTGTATGAATAGCAAAGCAGGTCACAGAAAGCTTCCTATAAAAGCACTGACAAGAGGCTTTGCTGCAGCAGAATATACCAGCAGAGGTGGAAATGTTGGGAGGTTTCACAGCTGAGGCCATCAGCTCTGTTTGGTGGGTGCTGCTCTGCTCAGGCAGTGAGGTTCAGCAGTGTGATCAGCTCTGAAACTGGGGGAAGCAGTGAAAGTAAGACACTGCTTGGGGAGGGGTGAAGAGACTGAGCTATGTGGGTCCCTGGATGCTTCCTGCTTCCCATCAGCCAGGCAGTCATAGAGTCCTACAATAGCTTGGGTTGGAAGGGACCTTTAAGATTATCTAGTTCCAAACACCAAACCAGATAGCAGACTGAAGATGAGGGAGCAGAGTGCCCAGGTGGGCAGCAGAGCCAATGGCATCCTGGGCTGGCTCAGGAGCAGTGTGGGCAGCAGGACAAGGGAGGTTCTTCTGCCCCTGTGCTCAGCACTGCTCAGGACACACCTGGAGTGCTGTGTCCAGTTCTGGGNGTGGTGGTGGAGTGGCTGTGGCTGGAGGTGTTGAAGCCAAGCCTGGCTGGGGCACTTAGTGCCATGGTCTGGTTGCTTGGCCAGGGCTGGGTGCTAGGTTGGGCTGGATGAGCTTGGAGGTCTCTTCCAACCTTGTTCATTCTATGACTCTATGATTCCTCTTCAGCTTGGCACCTTCCACTCCTCTACATCTTGTCACCAGCCATATCTCTGGAAGCAGAGTTTGCCTGTGACACATCCCAGCTGAGTTCAGCCTTGCTATTTCCTGACTTGAGACATAAAGGTTGCCTCTCCACTGACTGAGAGTGTTGTGCTCATCTGTTTCAGTGAAAAGCCAAAAAGAAAAGATGTTTTTCCCTACAGTTGATAAAACAAATGGTGTTTGTTATGGAAAAACTCCTGAAAAGGAGATCATTTCTCCTCTTCCAAATGAGAATCAGAGAATGGTTTAGGTTGGAAGGGACCTCAAGGATCAGCCAGTTCCATCCCCCTGCCATAAGCTTCTTCTTTTTTTTCCCACTTCACCCCCCTTAAAAAATACTTTGCTAATTCTACCTCTTCACAGAGACTCTTCACCAGGTTGCTCAGGGCCTTGATCACCTCCAGGGGGGAGGCATCCAGAGCCTCCCTGGGCATCCTGTTCCAGGGTCTCCCCATCCTCACTGTAAAGTTCTTCTTCCTAATCTCCATTGCCTTCCCAACATCTCTGCCAAAGAACTGTGCTTTGCTGAGAGGATGGAGACCACACCAAGCTCTTGGTCTGGGGAGGGATGGAGTGAGACACAAATTCCACCAATCAAGAGGGCAGGGAGAATGCTCTACAAAGAGGAGCAAGCAGCATCCAGCCTGTAGAATATATTCAGCCTCCAACAGCTCTAAGCTGCCCAGAGTGTCAGAAGGCAACTTGAAATGTGTTTCAGTGCCCTCCTGGGAAATGCAGAGTGTCTGGAGGAGATGAAATTGGTAGGAGCAGGTATTTCCAAATCCATGCCTCTTTGGCTCATTGCTAAAGGCATTGACTGCAGGAAACCAAGGAGATGAATGTTAACAGCCTCCCTAAATCCACACAGACTCCATGTCCATCTCTGAGCTGTGCCTATGGAAATCACAAACCTTCCTGGGCGATGAAGAAGCCAATAGACTCTACCTGGCTCTAGACAAGTTAATATTTCCCCTCAGAGGCTGCAGTTCAGAAAGATTGGAACCAAAATGGCAGGGCCAAACACAACTCTTGCTGCCTGCTAGATGATCACACTTAAATGATTTGATCTCCACAAAGGCAGCAAATCAAAGCACAAAACACAGGACACAGCTCCTGGGAGCCCTCCCTCAAGTCCTTTTGTGCTGCAAAGTGTTTCAGAAAGGACAAGACTCTTCTCTTCCCTTCCCTTCTGGAGCTCCACCTGTAGGGTGGGTGCTCAGCCAGATTCACACCATCACAGCTTCACAACTTCACTCTCATATGGGTCAAGAACTGGCTGGAAGGCCAGGCCCAGAGAGTGGTGGTGAATGGTGTCACATCCAGCTGGCAGTTGGCACTGGTGGTGTGCCCCAAGGATCAGTGCTGGGCACAGTCCTGTTCAACATCTTTATTGATGATCTGGACCAGGAGATTGAGTCCAGCATCAGTAAGTTTGCAGATGACACCAAGCTAGGAGCAGCTGTGGAGCTGTTGGAGGGTAGGAGAGCCCTGCAGAGGGACCTGGCCAGGCTGGATGGGTGGGCAGAGGCCAATGGGATGAGACTGAATAAGGCCAAGTGCAGGGTTCTACACTTTGGCCACAACAATCCCAAGGAGCAATACAGGCTGGGGCCAGAGTGGCTGAGAGCAGCCAGGCAGAGAGAGACTTTGGGGTGCTGGGAGAGAGGAGCTGAAGAGGAGGCAGCAGTGCCCAGGTGGGCAGCAGAGCCAATGGCATCCTGGGCTGGCTCAGGAGCAGTGTGGGCAGCAGGACAAGGGAGGTTCTTCTGCCCCTGTGCTCAGCACTGCTCAGGCCACCCCTGGAGTGCTGTGTCCAGTTCTGGGCTCCTCCATTGCAGAGAGATGTTGAGGTGCTGGAAGGTGTTGAGAGAAGGGCAGCAAGGCTGGGGAGGGGCCTGGAGCACAGCCCTGTGAGGAGAGGCTGAGGGAGCTGGGGGTGTGCAGCCTGCAGAAGAGGAGGCTCAGGGCAGAGCTCATTGCTGTCTGCAGCTCCCTGCAGGGAGGCTGTAGCCAGCTGGGGTTGGGCTCTGCTGCCAGGCAGCCAGCGACAGAAGAAGGGGACACAGCCTCAAGCTGTGCCAGGGCAGGTCTAGGCTGGATGTTAGGAGGAAGTTGTTGTCAGAGAGAGTGATTGGCATTGGAATGGGCTGCCCAGGGAGGTGGTGGAATCACTGTGGCTGGAGGTGTTGAAGCCAAGCCTGGCTGGGGCACTTAGTGCCATGGTCTGGTTGATTGTCTAGGGCTGGGTACTAGGTTGGGCTGGCTGAGCTTGGAGCTCTCTTCCAACCTGGTTGATTCTATGATTCTGTGATTCCTTTGTGTGTGGAAACACTCCCAAGCATCTGCAAAGCCTCCAAGCCCTGCGACAGGCTCTGGGCACAGCCTGAGATTCACACCCAGGCCTTAGGGCTGGGCTTTGCTGCAGATATGTCTGCATGCACCCAGGTACGTGGATGAGAGCTGCCAACCTTTTGCCCTGAAGGCCTCTGTGTGTGAATTCATCACCCAAGTGAGATCTCATTGCACCAGGTTGCCACCAGCCAGCAGCACCAAGGCTGCTGGGGCAGTCTGCCACACGCACAGGGGACTGAGTTTTTCTCTCTCCTTTTCAAGCCTTCAGAAACTGTGAATGTTGACAGTCTGGAGCAAGCAAGGGAAGAAAAGAGAGTGAGTAGTTGCTTCATCTCTAAATATGACATCAGAGGCTTTATATGCAGCCACAGTAATTTCAGCCCCATGTGTCCTGAACGCACACAGAATGCGACAGCATCGATGCCCTGACTCACAGCCTCAGCATCTCTGCAAAGACGACAACAGACAGATGTTGGGAGTCTTCCCCTTCCCTCTGTGCTTAATTCACACATTAAAGGAGCAAAAGGAGCAGGATTACATCTCCTTGTGCTGGAAACAAGAAGGAAAAACAGAGACACTTCTCAGTCTGGCAACACAGCTCTCAGAGATGAGCTGTCAGAGTGGGAGATGTGGCAGAATCAGAACGGTTTGGGTTGGAAGGAACCTTAAAGATTATCTAGTTTCAATCCTTCCTGCTGTGGGCAGGGACATCTTAAGGTCTTGTAATGACAGGAAGAGGAGGAATGGGTTGAAAGTGGCAGAGGGGAGATTGAAACTGGATGTTAGGAAGAAGTTGTTTGCAGTGAGGGTGGTGAGACATTGGCACAGGTTGAGGGTGGTGAGACCTTGGCACAGGTTGAGGGTGGTGAGACGCTGAACAGGTTGTCCAGGGAGGTTGTGGAGCACAGAAGCACCCAATGTGATCTTTGATCACATTGGGTGCTTCTGTGCTCCACAACCTCCCTGGAGGTGTTCAGGGCCAGGTTGTATCATGCCTTCAGCAAGCTGTTCTAGTGGGAGGTGTCCCTGGGTTGGCACTGGCTGAGCTATGAGTCCAACCTAAACCATTCTATGATCCTATGATAGATGATACCTTCAGCCAGAGCAGGACAAGCATTGATGTGCTACACAGGCAACAACAGGCCTTGAGATGCCCAATTCACCTCCTGTCCTCTTGCTCAGCTCCAGCCTGGCTGTCTGCACCCCCAGCCCTAGGACACCACCAAGGTGTGTGCAGCAAAGTTACACCCAAGTGTATCTCCAAAGGCCAGGTGACCTCATTGCTGTCTACAACTACCTGAAGGGAGGCTGTAGCCAGGTGGGGTTGAGCTCTTCTCCCAGGCAACCAGCGACAGAACAAGGGGACACAGCCTCAAGCTGTGCCAGGGGAGGTCTAGGCTGGATGTTAGGAGGAAGTTGTTGGCAGAGAGAGTGATTGGCATTGGAATGGGCTGCCCAGGGAGGTGGTGGAGTGGCCGTGGCTGGAGGTGTTGAAGCCAAGCCTGGCTGGGGCACTTAGTGCCATGGTCTGGTTGACTGGCTAGGGCTGGGTGCTAGGATGGACTGGATGATCTTGGAGGTCTCTTCCAACCTGGTTGATTCTATTCAAGTATCATCTGCTGACTTTTCTTCCTCTTCAGAAGGAAATGGTACCTAGGAGGTGCCCTTGCACCAGCCAGGGGACTGTGGGGAGGTGGGAAGATGAGTGCCCACCTGCAGCACAACCCTGCAGCTGTTTCCCTGGGAAACAGAGAGGAGTTTGTTAAATAAGACATTTTACACAGCCAAGCATTGCTGCTCATCTGTGTTCCTCAGTGTGGAGATACTCCCAAGTGAAAAGAAAATGTTAATTCTGAATTGGTTTTGTGGTTTTTTTGGGGGGGTTGTTTGGGTTTGGTTTTTTTTTTCCCCTTTTGTTGTAGTTGCTGCTTGGGAAGTGGAAAATGAAAGATTTTGAGCATCTGAAAATGCAATAAAGTGAGAGGTTGAGAGGTTGGGGGTTTTTTTTATGTGCATGCATGGTTTGGAGTTGGGTTTTTGTTTTTTAGGGGGGGTTTGGTTGTCTTTGGGGTTGTTTTTTTTGTTGTTGTTGTTGTTTTTCATCTTGGCAGTAACTGTTTGCTGAATCTGACCCAAATTCACAAGCAGCTTTGCCTCCTCCCACTCGGCAACTGCATTTGCTCTGTGAGTAAACTCTTTGTCACACAGCCCTGCTGGTGCCACTGCAGCTCCGAGCAGAGTTCAGCCTGCTGCCTCTCGCTAGGCAAAACAAAGGCTTTCGTTTGGGATTAATTCTCTGGGAGCTAAAGAGAGGAGGAAGGAAACATTTTTAGTCACTGCTCGTTAGGCATCAGGAGGTCTGTCTGCAGCCTGGCTCGTAGGTTTGCACTTGTTCTCCTTCCCCCAGGATTACTGGCGGTGGCTAAGCCAATGCAGCACACAAAAACTACTTCTCTCTCTGTCCTTCTTAGTGGATGAGTCAAAAATTCAGAGCACAGAGAGTGCAGCTCAAGAGAAAGTTCAGTTTTCACTTCAGGGCATCTCCTGAATGCTGGCACAGGTGTTTAAGGCCAGGCTGGCTGAGGCTGTGGGCAGCCTGCTCTAGGGTAGGGTGTCCCTGGGCATGGCAGGGGGGTTGGAAGTGGCTGATCCTTGTGGTCCCTTCCAGCCCTGACTGACTCTGCGAGGCAGCAGCCTCCAGTTGGCAGATTTACTGTTAGACTGCAGGGAAAACTTTGCAGCTCTCAGGATGCTCAAGCACAGAACTCACTGAGGTTCAGCCCCAAGGTTGGGAATCATTCAGGCAACAAAGTCATGGAATTGCTTTGGCTGGGAAAGCCCTGGAAGATCATCCAGGCCAACCATCAGCCCAACACTGCCATGGCCACCAAACCATGTCCCCAAGTGCCATGGCCACACATTTCTTGAGCACCTGCACAGGGATGGGGTCTCCACCATCTCTCTGTGCCAATCCCTGCCCACATTTTAAGTGCAGATTTCCCCCTAATATCCAAGCTAATTGAACTCTTCTCTCTTCAAGCATGCCCATAGTTTATTTACCTTTACATAGGTAGGTCCTGCAGTTTCCTCAACAGATGATTTTGAAGAACAGGTTAGATGATGAACCATCCAAAATGACCTCTGATCTCTGGAGCTTCACCACTTTACACCTCTCCTATGAGGCCAGACTGAAAGAGTTGGGGCTGTGCAGGCTGGAGAAGAGAAGGCTCCCAGGTGACCTTCTTGTGGCCTTCGTGGATCTGAAGGGGGCTACAAAAAAGATGAGGAGGGACTTTTGAGGCTGTCAGGGAGTGCCAGGACTGGGGGAATGGAGCAAAGCTGGAGATGGGTAGGTTCAGGCTGGATGTGAAGAGGAAGTTGTTGATCATGAGAGTGGTGAGAGGCTGGAATGGGTTGCCCAGGGAGGTGGTTGAGGCCCCATGGCTGGAGGTGTTTCAGGCCAGGCTGGCTGAGGCTGTGGGCAGCCTGCTCTAGGGTAGGGTGTCCCTGGGCATGGCAGGGGGTTGGAACTGGCTGCTCCTTGTGGTCCCTTCCAATCCTGACTGAATCTATGATTCCATAGTTTATTTACCATTACATAGGCAGGTCCTGCAGTTTCCTCAACAGATGATTTTGAAGAACAGGTTAGATGATGAACCATCCAAAATGACCTCTGATCTCTGGAGCTTCACCACTTTACCTTAACTGAAGGTCCAATTTTGAACCTCCATTCTCCACTACTCTGCACAGTGCTCATTATAGCCAGGCAGAGGGACTAGAATAGCATCATTTTCACAGGCTTTTGATGTCAGTGTCCACAGGAGATAGTGCAGAGTAGAAAAATCAGGTCAAGAGCCAGGACTCTGGATAAATAAAGTCACTCCATAGGAGGACACTTCAAAAGAATACCTAGAGTGCTGCCACAGCAGGGACCAAGCCTTCCATACAAGGTACCCCTTCCTCCTTGCCTTTATTCATTAGTAGGAAACACTGCCCAAAGAGAAGTCTTGCCTTTAATCTGAGGTGAAACTGAGATCTTCACAGATCACAGGAGACTTCTCATGCAATAGGGATGAATAAAGTATAGGGGGGGGAAATAAACCAGGCAGAGCTGGATGGAAGGATGGATTCTATATTGGTATTAAAGTCACACCTTGGTTTTCAGCCAGTCCCACCTGAGAAAGTGCTTCTGGTGAAGTTTGTTAACTGCAAGATGCAGCTGCATTAGCTCCTGTTAGTAAATGTGCCTTTGTGACAAGGCCATAGATAGCAATCAGTAACCTCTCTGCTCGATTCTGCCTTCACAGACCTCCTTTTCCTAGCAGCTTTTCTTTATTCATTCAAAACCAGGAGCAAAATAGAGTGATATATTTTGCCATTAAAGTGGAGCCAGGCTTCAGGTTATCATAAAAGCTGCTACCCAGTGAGCAGCACATCTCACTACTACACATTTACAACCCTCTCCATGACGTATTCCAAACCCACTGCTTGAAAGTCAAAACGAGATGACTCTGTCCTAATAAATATTGATCACCTTACAAGCCCTTCTTTTCAAGTCTTTAATTAAACACAATACCCAGGCCTGCCTGCTTCCCACTAGATAAGGATCAATACTGTAGCATTAATGCAGTCAGGCAAAAAGAAAAGAGCCCAGACCTCAGCTGTCATAAATTGGCCGTGCTGGGCTGTGGCCTTGCTCTCTGCATTAGAGGGGATCTAAAAAGTTCAGGGGAGACCCAGCCCCTGCTGTGGAAGGCACAGAGCAGAGGCACAGTGCCCCAGGGGTGTGCTTGCTTGACCAGAAGTCGATAAGCAGAGAGGTGCAGTAAGCTGCAGAGGTGTGTCCAGGCCAACCTCATGACATTCAACAAGGCCAAGTGGACCTGGGTGGGTGCAATCCCAAGCACAGGTCCAGGCTGGGTGAGGAATGGCTGAAAGCAGCCCTCAGGAAAAGGCTCTGGGGGTCTGGGGTGATGCAAAGCTCAACATGAGCCTGCAATGTGAGTGCAGCACAGACAGCAACCCTGTGCTGGGCTGCAGCAAGAGCAGTGTGGGCACAGGGCAAGGGAGGGGATTCTGCTCCTTGGCTCTGCTCTCCTCACACCCCACCTGCAGTCCTGTGTGCAGTTCTGGAGCCCCCAACACAAGAAGGACATGGAACTGTTGGAGCCAGTCCAGTGGAGGCCATGAAGACGCTGAGAAGGCTGCAGCAACTCTGCTCTGAGGACAGGCTGAGAGAGTTGGGGCTCTGCAGCCTGGGGAGGAGAAGGCTTCGAGGAGACTTTGGAGTGGGCTCCCAGGATCTGAAGGAGACCTACAGGAAGGCTGAGGAAGGACTATTGACAAGGTCTGGTAATGAGAGGACAAGAGGTAATGGGTTTAAACTCGAAGAGGGGAGATTGAAACTGGATGTTAGGAAGAAGTTGTTTGTAGTGAGGGTGGTGAGAGACTGGCACAGGTTGAGGGTGGTGAGACACTGGCACAGGTTTCCCAGGGAGGTTGTGGAGCACAGAAGCACCCAATGTGATCTTTGATCACATTGGGTGCTTCTGTGCTCCACAACCTCCCTGGAGGTGTTCAGGGCCAGGTTGGATGAGGCCTTCAGTGACCTGTTCTAGTGGGAGGTCCCTGCCTATGTTGGGAGGTTTGAACTGTCTGATTTTTGAGGTCCCTTCCAACCTAAACCATTCTGTGATTCTATGAATCTATGATAAGCAACTACAGATGGAGGACACCACCAAGGGCTATCCCATCTAAGCAAGAGAAGGAACTTCTTGACTTTGGGCAGTCTGCCCAGAGAGGCAGTGGAGTCTCCATCTCTGGAGTCATTCCCAACCCACCTGGATGCCATCCTGTGCAACCTGTTCTTGAAGTGGTTGAAGTGGACAGTTTCCAGAGGTCCCTTCCAGCCTCTTTGGTTCTGTAAAGAGGACAGTCACAGAGACCTTTGAGAACCTGGGCAAGGCACTCACTGCTACACAGACTAATCCCTGAGAGCTGGCTTCATACAAATAAAGATGCAGACAAGCTGGAAAGTGTCCAGAGAAGTGCCATGAGAATGATCAGAGGAGCAGAAGGAAACACTGAGAGCTGAGTTTGCTCAGCCTAGAGAAAAGAAGGGTTTGGGAAAACCTTATTCTTGTGGACCAGTCCATAAAGGATGGCTGCCAGGAGGATGGAGACTCCCTTTTCACAAGGCATCCCATGGAAAAGACAAGGAGTGATGATGACAGGTTACTGCTGATGAGATTCCCAAGGGACTCCAGAAGAACATTTGCCACCACAAGAACAGTCAGAGGTTGGAATCACTTCCCAAGGGACGTAGGTGAGTCCCCTACACTGAGCAGTTTGAAGACTCAGCTTGGCAGGGTGTTGGGGGGTTGGAATTAGACGATCTTGGAGGTCCCTTCCAACCTAAACTATTCTGTGATTCTGTCACCTAGAAAGGCTGAACCAGACGATCCTTGGGGTCCCTTCTGAGCTGGCATTCTGTGATCAGTATCTGAAGGTGGCCTACAAAAAAGCTGGGGAGGGACTGTTGAGGCTGTCAGGGAGTGACAGGACTGGGGGGGGATGGAGCAAAGCTGGAGGTGGGGAGAGTCAGGCTGGAGGTGAGGAGGAAGTTGTTGAGCAGGAGAGTGGTGAGAGGCTGGAATGGGTTGCCCAGGGAGGTGGTTGAGGCCCCATGGCTGGAGGTGTTTCAGGCCAGGCTGGCTGAGGCTGTGGGCAGCCTGCTCTAGGGTAGGGTGTCCCTGGGCATGGCAGGGGGGGTTGGAAGTGGCTGATCCTTGTGGTCCCTTCCAACCCTGACTGATTCTATGATTCTATGATTGATCAGCTCCCAAGGCCAGAAGGAAAGAGGCAGGGAGTGATTTCCCCAAGCCCTCAGTCCCTCTGCTCACCACTCCATCACCAGAAGCAAATCTGTGCCCTTGCTTCACCCACGTTTGTATTCCTCCAGCCTTTGGGGTTGAGCTGAAGTCATCTGAGCGCTTCAGCTGTGCTTGACAGGCTGCCTTACAGGTGTTGAGTTATGCAAGAATTAATCACTGCAGCACTTCTACAACAGACTGAAGAACAATAGGGGAAGAGAAAAAAAAACCCCAACAAACCAAAACCCAAACCCAGAAGCCTGCACATTTCAAAGTTCCTGTGATAGAGAGGTTGAGGGCTGGGGAAAAGAGATTAGATTCCTTTCACCCTTCTGCATTCCGGCAGCGACATTTAAACAGCGCCGGGGGGTGGTGGTGGGGGGAAAGTTGGTGCCTAATCACAAATGTTATTAATAGCAACCTGACAATAACCCAAACTTCACATTATGCTGTGCTGGCAGTTCCAATTCTACATTCACTGCTGGCCCAGTTGCTGAATTAATCGGGGATTGAGTAACAACTGAAGCAGGGAAGAAATTATTCCGTTTGCATTGTTATATAATGAGGAAAGAACCTGAGTTTATTGACAACAGGGTGGTTGATCCCACAGGCCATGCTGCTGTCAAAAGTTCTGCCAACTGTTACAAGCTCTGGTGAATAAAAAACCCTAACCCAACTCACCAAACCACCCTAACCAAAAATAGCTCACCTGAAATGCTACAGAGAGGAAAAGGTTCCAAAAATCAGCACTTGGCAGTCAGGAAACTTCAGCGCAGAAACAACATCTGAATGCCTGCTCTCAAAGAGTCATGGAATGGTTGCAGATGACACCAAGCTAGGAGCAGCTATGGAGCTGTTGGAGGGTAGGAGAGCCCTGGAGAGGGATCTGGCCAGGCTGGATGGGTGGGCAGAGGGCAATGGGATGAAACTGAACAAGGCCAAGTGCAGGGTTCTACATTTTGGCCACAACAATCCCAAGGAGCAATACAGGCTGGGGACAGAGTGGCTGAGAGCAGCCAGGCAGAGAGGGACTTTGGGGTGCTGGGAGAGAGGAGCTGAAGATGAGGCAGCAGTGCCCAGGTGGGCAGCAGAGCCAATGGCATCCTGGGCTGGCTCAGGAGCAGTGTGGGCAGCAGGACAAGGGAGGTTCTTCTGCTCCTGTGCTCAGCACTGCTCAGGCCACACCTTGAGTGCTGTGTCCAGTTCTGGGCTCCTCAATTCCAGAGAGATGTTGAGGTGCTGGAAGGTGTTGAGAGAAGGGCAGCAAGGCTGGGGAGGGGCCTGGAGCACAGCCCTGTGAGGAGAGGCTGAGGGAGCTGGGGGTGTGCAGCCTGCAGAAGAGGAGGCTCAGGGCAGAGCTCATTGCTGTCTGCAGCTCCCTGAAGGGAGGCTGTAGCCAGGTGGGGTTGGGCTCTGCTGCCAGGCAGCCAGGGACAGAAGAAGGGGACACAGCCTCAAGTTGTGCCAGGGCAGGTTCAGGCTGGATGTTAGGAGGAAGTTGTTGTCAGAGAGAGTGATTGGCATTGGAATGGGCTGCCCAGGGAGGTGGTGGAGTTGCTGTGGCTGGAGGTGTTGAAGCCAAGCCTGGCTGGGGCACTTAGTGCCATGGTCTGGTTGCTTGGATAGGGCTGGGTGCTAGGTTGGACTGGCTGAGCTTGGAGCTCTCTTCCAACCTGCCTGATTCTGACTCTATGATTCTATGAAGGGACCTCTGGAGGTCATCGACACCAATCCCCCTGCCCAGAGCAGGATCACCTACAGCAGGTCACTCAGGAATACATCCAGGTGGGCCTTAAATGTCTCCAGAGAAGGAAGACTCCAGCTCCTCTCTGGGCAGCCTGCTCCAGCACTGGGCACACTCACAGCAAAGAAGCTCCTCCTCAGGGGTAGATGAACTTCCCATGTTCAAGTTTGCACCCATCACCTCCTCACTTGTCACTGGGGCCCACTGAGGAGGGCTGGCCCCATCACAGAATCATAGAGTGGTTTAGGCTGGAAGGGACCTCAAGGATCATCCAGCTCCACCCCCCTGCCATAGGCAGGGACACCTCCCACTAGAGCAGGTTGCTCAAGGCCTCATCCAGCCTGGCCTTAAATGCCTCCAGGGAGGAAGCATCCACAACCTCCCTGGATAACCTATTCCAGTGTCTCACCACCCTCACTGTAAAGAACTTCCTCCTAACATCCAGTCTAAATCTCCCCTCTGCCAGTTCAAACCCATTCCCCCTCATCCTGACATTCCCAGACCTTGTCAATAGTCCCTCCCCAGCCATCCTGTAGGCTCCTCTCAGATACTGGAAAGCCACTCTAAGGTCTCCTCGAAGCCTTCTCTTCTCCAGGCTGAAGAGCCCCCTCCTGACACCTACTCTTTAGAGATTTATATGTATTAATAAGACACCCCCCCCAGCCCCAGCTCTCTTAGCCCTCACTTCGTTAGTGCTGATCAGGAGATGATTTTTGTCATTGCAGGATCATGCATTGGTTCAGACATCTAAGTTTTGGCAAGGGCAGGAGGAAGTTCAAGCAGGGCTGGCGCTCAGCTTTAATGACAAATAGAGCTGCTGTCACAAAAGGAGTCATTCCTCTCTCCCCTGCACTCCACACACCTCTATCCCCTCCAAGGCTCTCTGAATTACAGAGCAATTATCCTCATTGTTCCCATCCCTTCAGAATCAGCACAAAGATTTACAACTGTCAGGGTCAGAGCAGAAGAAAGCTTGACTGAAAGAGATGAAAAGAGTCATTTAGAGCTGAGTTTGAGAATCTGCATCTCTCAATCTTTCTATGCTGTTGTTGCCTTGTCACTTAATACCTCCAGCCAAAAATGCCATTTTCCCATTTTCCTTGCAGGGGATTGAGTCCATCATCAGTAAGTCTGCAGATGACACCAGGTTGGGAGCAGGTATTGATCTGTTGGTAGGTAGGAGGGCCCTGCAGAGGGACCTTGACAGGCTGGATGGGTGGGCAGAGGGCAATGGGATGAGACTGAACAAGGCCAAGGGCAGGGTTCTATACTTTGGCCACAACAACCCCAATCAGTACTACAGGCTGGGGACAGAGTGGCTGAGAGCAGCCAGGCAGAGAGGGACTTTGGGGTACTGGGAGAGAGGAGCTGAAGATGAGGCAGCAGTGCCCAGGTGGGCAGCAGAGCCAATGGCATCCTGGGCTGGCTCAGGAGCAGTGTGGGCAGCAGGACAAGGGAGGTTCTTCTGCCCCTGTGCTCAGCACTGCTCAGGACACCCCTGGAGTGCTGTGTCCAGTTCTGGGCTCCTGAANTAGGCTGGATGTTAGGAGGAAGTTGTTGTCAGAGAGAGTGATTGGCATTGGAATGGGCTGCCCAGGGAGGTGATGGAGTCACTGTGGCTGGAGGTGTTGAAGCCAAGCCTGGCTGGGGCACTTAGTGCCATGGTCTGGTTGCTTGGCCAGGGCTGGGTGCTAGGTTGGGCTGGCTGAGCTTGGAGCTCTCATCCAACCTGCTTGATTCTATGACCCTTGTCAACAGGGTTACTTCTAAGCTCACTTCACTATTAACGACTTTAGCCAAAAGAGTAAACCCAAAGAGGTCCAAGTGTTGTTTCCCAGCCCACAGTCATCAGCACCATCACCTCTCACCATCACTTCACCAGGCCACAGAGTGCCATCATTTCCATGCCCTTCCTTCTCCATTTGCTGGCTACAGCAAATCTTAACTAACTTCTTAGGAGCTGCTGACATCTGCACTGTCACATGGCTGTGCCATCAAACTCAGCAGCTAAGCCCAGCGAGAGCACCAGGGGCACAGAAGGTATCTGTCCAAATTATACCAGCCTGTGTGGAGGATAACAGATCCCAACTCCCTGCTAGAGCCTCAGGAAAGGGGATTTTTTTGTTTTTCCTCTGGTTGTTTTTAGTTTCTTTTTTTCCTGGATCTTTCTGAAATGAGAAATGCATGAAGAGAAAGGCAGGGAGTGGCCAGGCCTGGCCAATTTAGAGCAGAGGAAAATGAAGGTCTGAGTCTGTCCTTATTCTCTTTTACCCTTTGAGCCTTCTGCAGCATTTCATATTTGCAAGGTGCTTTAACTCCTGGGAGGAGGGGAAAAAGCCATAGGCACAGAAGAGCAGCTGCTGGGATTTGAGGGATCTTGATTTAGAAGGGGCAGAGATGTGGTGCTGAGGGACAGGGGTTAGACTTGGTAGAGTCAGACAATGGGTGATGATCTTGTAGGGCTTGTAGTGATGAGAGGGAAGGGCTTTAAGATGGAAGAGTGCAGACTTAGACTGGAGATGAGGAAGAAATTCTTGACAGTGAGGGTGGGGAGACACTGGCACAGGTTGCCCAGGGAGGCTGTGGATGTTCCCTGCCTGGAGGTGTTGAAGGCCAGGTTGGATGATGCCTTGAGCAAAGTGAGCTGGTGGGAGGTGTCCCTGCCCATGTCAGGGGGTTTTGAACTAGATGATCTTTAAGGTCCCTTCCAACCCAACCCATTCTATGACTCCTAAGGGTGCTTTCCACCCTAAGCTATTCCATGATTCTCTGATGTTCTGCAGTAAACAGAAGCAGCACTGAAGATGGGTGGGGGATGTTGTCTCTCTACAAAGCCCCCAGCTCCAGACAGTTTCTGCTTGCAACTAGAAAAAAACCAAACCAAAACACCACTCAAAAGATTCTGGAAGAAATATTTTGCTGTTTGTCAGATGGAAACCTAAGCTTGGAAGAATTCAAAGCAGCATTGAGCATCCCTTTGCTCTCAGACACTCCTCTCATCTGGTCACTTAGCTCAGCAGCAGTATCTAAAGGCATCTCCTGAGCACACAAACACTTCAGCTGCACAATAACCAGCAGCAAGTCTCTGCAGCTCGAAGGAACTCACATTAGAGCTGGATGGAGAACAACTCACTGCATTTAGCAGAGAAAATGTTTTTACTTCTGTGTGAAATGGAGCAGGCACTGCCATCCTGAGGAGCACCATATGGGACAGCAGAGCTGGGAGCCAGAACTCGAACTGCTCCCAGGCTTTTAGCAAGTTGAGTTGCTGGGCAGGCAGCTCCAGCTCCAAAGCAGATCTAGGGGTAGGGGAAGGGAAAAAAAAAGCAGAAGTGCCAAGCAGACTGCATTCCATAGCTGCCTCCATTCCTCCAGAATCACACTGTTTCTGCAAACAAATGTGACAAACTGGCACATTCTGAGGGCAAACAGAACAGCAGCACTCCGTGGCAAAAGTTACTGCTGAGCTCTAGTCACAGTCTAGAATCCAGCTCCCACCACCAGCTGAACACATCAGCACCACTTCAGCTCCAGAGTCGAATTAGCAATCAAAACCTCTGCAAAAATAGCAGCCCAGATTTTATCCAGTGGAAGGTATAATTCCACTGATGTCAGAAAATGCTGTACCCATTTGTGCCAGCTGAGATCTAACTCTCTGTGTTTTGCATTTCACTTGATTTTTTTTTCCTCTTCATCCTTTTTTATGTTGCCTTTCTATCCCCAGCTCTCCTGAACAGCAGGCAGCAAGGACTGGCTGGTCAAAACTGCCAGCTTGACCCTGTGGCAGACCTGTCTGGATGAGCTTGGGCAGCAGATTGGATAGGTCATACTAATTGTAGCTAATTGCTAGGCTGGATGTTCCCAGGTTTTCCCCCTGCCTGGCTGTTTGACACCTTGCATTTGCTCTGGAGGGGGTTTCATCTGTAGAGGAGTTGTGGAATCCTTTGTTTATCTGCAGTGTTGTGCTTGCAGTCATCCACTTCATAGAATCATAGAACCATAGAATCAAGCAGGTTGGAAGAGACCTCCAAGACCCAACCTAGCACCCAGCCCTGTCCAATCCTTCCACTCAGAAGGAAAGGTCTTTCTTTTTTTTTATTGGAAGCAAACTAATCCCATTTCTGCCATGGAAATTTCAGCTTTCTGGACAACAAATTCCTTCCTAAGCCTTTGTCTGCCCCTGTGCACAGAGACCTCCACCCCTGCTCCACAGCATAGCCATTACCGTGTTCCCCACCCACAGCAGCGGAGCACTGCCTACAAACCTCCCTCCAGACAACTGGGAAAGGTCTTTTACTCCAAGTGGATCGAGCAGGTGCTGCCCAGCAGGCTGGATATTGATGCCCTGGCATCCTCTGAATCCCTGGCCAGGTGACAAGTGCTCTGTGCAAAGCTTTTGTCTTCCAGGGCTGCTATGGATGAGGCTGGAGGATGGTAATTTTCGACTGGAGATTAAGAAGGAATTCTCTACAGTGAGGGTGAGAAGACACTGGAACAGGTTGCCCAGGGAGGCTGTGGTTGCCTTGCCCTAGAGGTGTTCAAGGCCAGGTTGAATGAGATTTTGGGCAACCTGGGCTGGTGGGAGGTGTCCCTGCAAATGGCAGGGGGGTTGGAACTGGATGATCTTTAAGGTCCCTTCCAATCCAAGCCACTCCATGAAAGTTTGTGATACACTCAGCCCAACTTAACCATCAGCTATGTAGTGCCCATGGCTGTGGCTGCACTGCTTAAGCCCCAGCAAGTCTCAGGAGAAGATGCTTCAGAGATTTCCCTGTGTCCCACCTGCACACTCAGTGCATCACAGCTTTTTGCTTGGCTGTGTTGACTGCAGACCCTGCCAGCCCCCAGCCTGGCTGATGGTGCCCACAAGTACAGCTCTCTACACCAGTGTGGTCCTTACTCTGCCCTTCTTGCACGCTGGAGCCAGCTCTTTTCTGCAGCACAAAGGAAGCAGATGTTGGATGTTCAGTATTCAGACCTAAAGCCTGGGACAGCCTTGGTCTTGTGTGGCTCTCTAGTTCCTCTGGCTAATCTGCTGCAAAGTATTTCCTGTTATGCTCAGTTAATGGCTTTGCTCTTCCTCTTTTCTGCTGCATGACTGCTCATCCAAAACACTCTGGAAATGTTTAATTTATAAATCTGGATGCTTCCAGACCTGAAGTTCCAGGACTTGTGTCAAGGTACCCAACTTTTTAGCTGCTACACACTTTTGCTCATAGAAATATCTTGGCTGGGTGAATGAAAGGTGAGCATCCAAGAAGGAAAAGACAAATGGTTCCTCAAACTATGCCCACTCCTGAGGAACGTAATTACTCCAAAGTTCTGTGTGCAGCCAACACAAGCAGGACATGGAACTGTTAGAGTAAGTCCAGAGGAGGCCACCAAGATGCTCAGAGGGCTGCAGCAGCTCTGCTCTGAGGACAGGCTGAGAGAGTTGGGGCTGTGCAGCCTGGAGAAGAGAAGGCTTGGAGGAGACCTTGGAGTGGCCTTCCAGGATCTGAAAGGGGCTGCAGGAGGGCTGGGGAAGAACTATTGACAAGGTCTTGTAATGACAGGAGGAGGAGGAATGGGTTTAAAGTGGCNGTGATTTTAAGGTCCCTCCCAACCTAAGCCATTCTATGATTCTATGACCAGGACAGACCTGAGGGATGGTTGCAGACTGCTTTTCCAACCATGAATTTCCTCAGTGCCCTCTCCAAGACAAAGATTCTTGTTTGCAGCTCTGCCCTGACACAAACACACCTTTTTCCCCCCCTTCTTCCCTGCTCCCTTTGCTTACTGACACAAAGCAGCAATCAGTTGATTAGCTTCAACCAGAGCCCTTCATGTTTCTCAGGAGAGAATAGGAGGAAGGAGTGGAGATGGCAGCCCAGGCGCTGACCTTCGCACAGCTCCATCAGGCTGCAGAGTTGGCTCCCCAGCCCCAGCACAGCAACTGCTGCAAAGCAGGGACACAAACACCATCTGACGACCACAGCTGGGCTTCAGCTGCAGAGAGGAAGGAACTTCAGCCTCAGCCTCTTCTGTAACTGTCTCTTTCCCAGCACTGACCACTGCAACCAGCTGTGGAGACATTTGTTCACCTACGCAAACAACAAGTAGCTGAGCAGTAGGGAAGCAGCCACTGGAAAGCAGAAGAAAGGAAGAAAGGTTTGGCTGAAAAGTCTGCTGCCTGCCTGGGTTTTATCTTCTGCCTGGAAACCTGCAGTCCTGGACATGCCTGAGCACACAAACACAGCCCCAGCTGCAAGCAGCACAGCAGGGTGGGAAGATTTAACATGCACAAATAAGAAGCTAGATACTTATATATATATATTTTTTTTCTCTTGAGTAGCTTTGAGAGAAGGCTTCTGGCAACATCTTGATGTGATAATTGTGACGAAAGAGGCAGAAGGAGCTTAGTAGAGAAACGAGATAAACCTGAAACCTTTAATGCAGGGACCAGGGAGCTTCTGTTCCCCTCTCATTGATATTGTGCTGTGTGACAAAGGGACAGCAGGCAAAGGAGGACCCTCACATGCAGCAGCCTCCTGATGAAGATTCTATCTCTGGATCACTGATTAATCAGAGCCAAAGGCTGAAGAGACAGATGGAAAGAAGAGTTTTTTTTGCACTGAGGGTGGTGAGGCACTGGCCCAGGTTGCACAGAGAGGTGGTGGATGCCCTATGCCTAGAACCAGGGATAGGGGCCAGGAGGCTGAGCAGAGGGCTGGAGCTGCTCTGCTATGAGGAGAGGCTGAGGGAGCTGGGGCTGTTCAGTCTGGAGAGGAGAAGGCTCCAAGGTGACATTCTTGTGGCTTTTCAGTATCATAAGGGGGCTACAAAAAAGCTGGGGAGGGACTTTTTAGGCTGTCAGGGAGTGATAGGACTGGGGAGGAATGGAACAAAGCTGGAAATGGGCAGATTCAGCCTGGATTTTAGAAAGAAGTTGTTCAGCATGAGGGTAGTGAGAGCCTGGAATGGGTTGCCCAGGGAGGTGGTGGAAGCCTCATTCCTGGAGGTGTTTAAGGCCAGGCTGGATGAGGCTCTGGCCAGCCTGATATAGTGTGAGGTGTTGGGAGGTTGGAACTGGCTGATCCTTGTGGTCCCTTCCAACCCTTATTCTATGATTCTAACCATCCCAGAGCAGGTTGTCTGGGGCTGTAAGAAACCTGCTGTAGCTGACTGCAGAGGCATTGAGTTAGAGGCCCTTTAAAGGTCCCTTCCAATTCAGTCTATGCTTCAATGATTCCATGTCTGAGGCCAGAAAAAAGCAAAAGGTTCTCTCTGCAGCTTGCAAAGCTGCAGCTGTGGGTAGCTGCATTTGGAGGTGAGCAGCTGTGACCCTGCCAACACACAACAGTGCTGGGGACCTCATGTACACTGCCTGCAGGAGCCTTTGCAGTAAAACCTTGCTGGGCACCAACACAGCTCCACAATGCTTGGGTTGGAGCTAGGTCACAGCATTCAGCACCTTAAAGGGGACTGGGAGAAAGCTGTGGGGGGAGTTTTTACAAGGACTTGTAGTGATAGGATGAAGAGGAATGGGTTGAAGCTTGAGGGGGGCAGATCTGTACTGGAGATTAGGAAGAAATTCTTGACAGTGAGGGTGGGGAGACACTGGCACAGGTTGAGGGTGGTGAGACACTGGCACAGGTTGAGGGTAGGGAGACACTGGCACAGGTTGAGGGTGGTGAGGTGCTGGCACAGGTTGCCCAGGGAGGTTGTGGAGCACAGAAGCACAGAGTGTGATCTTTGATCAAAGATCACATTCTGTGCTTCTGTGCTCCACAACCTCCCTGGAGGTGTTGAAGGCCAGGCTGGATGAGGCCTTGAGCATCCTGGGCTGGTGGGAGGTGTCCTTGTCCATGGCAGGGGGGTTGGAACTGAGTGATTTTAAGGTCCCTTCCAACCCAACCCATTTTATGAATCAATGAATCCAGCTCACTGCATCCAGGGTTAACAATCAGCATGACACAAAGGTGACTCTCCTGTCTTGGAGTGAGAAAGCAGAGCTGCTGGCATGAAAGGAGAACTCCATGTAAGGGGGAAAATGCATCTACCTTTCCCTCTCCAAGAAGCATGGCTCAGGTAATCTACATAAGGGGACTCAAAATCACACAAGCAATAACGAGGTAATTACATCTATACTAATGTCTTCAACTGGTCTGGCAACACATGCTGGCATAAGACCAGAAAGTTATAGCAGCAAGGTGATTAGGGACAGGTACCAGCTAAAAATACAGAGTAAGATTAATTAATAATTGATGGTGTAGGTAGAACACTGCAGAAAGTATAATTAATGCTGAACAAACTGAATATAACTCTCTCTTGTTAAAGGCTAATAAAATGTTTCAGTGCTCTCCTGGATCTGTGTTTTAAAACCTCATGGGATCCACTGATGAAAAGCTGCACAGTTCCCACTGGCTTCAGCAGAGGGCTGCTGGCTTGGCACCTCTGGAAGTTCAGGCTGCAATAGCTCCTGACCACACTTCACACCTGAGTGTGTGTCTTTGCACCCTCATCATGCACATATAAGCAGCTCTTTGCTCTCAGGGGGAGGTTTCATCCAGAAAGTGTCTTGCAAACCTTATGAGGCACTGGCACAGGTTGCCCAGGGAGGTCATGGATGCTCCTTCCCTGGAGGTGATCAAGAAGCAATTCTAAGATACTATGTGAGACACAGAAACCTTATGAGGCACTGGCACAGGTTGCCCAGGGAGGTCATAGATGCTCCTTCCCCGGAGGTGATCAAGGACAGGTGGGACTGGACCTTCCATGTAAAACATGAATTTAAATTCAACTCCATCACTCCAGGTTCAAGGAACTTATTCAGTTCCTATAAAGTCTGCAGTGCAAGATGTGTGGATGGAGAAGGTCCAGCAGAGAGCTATGAGGATGATGAGGGGACTGGAGCACTGCCTGATGAGAAGAGGCTGAGGGACCTGGGGCTGCTTAGCCTGGAGCAGAGAAGACTGAGAGGGGATTGAATCAATATTGATAACTATCTGAGGGCTGAGGGTCAGGAAAGGTGGGGACAGGCTTTGCTCACTGCTCCCTGGGATAGGACAAGCAGCAATGGATGGAAGCTGCAGCACAGGAGGTTCCAGCTCAACACAAGGGGCAACTTCTTGACTGGAAGGGTCCCAGAGCCCTGGCACAGGCTGCCCAGAGAGGTTGTGGAGTCTCCTTCTCTGGAGCCTTTCCAGGCCTGTCTGGATGTGTTCCTGTGTGACCTGAGCTAGACTGGATGGTCCTGCTCTGGCAGGGGGGGTTGGACTGGATGACCTCTTTGGGTCCCTTCCAACCCCTGGCATCCTGTGGCACAAAGGATGCCCACACAGTCCAGACAAAACCTGGGCTGGTGGGAGGTGTCCCTGCCCATGGCAGGGGGTTGGAACTGGATGATCTTTAAGGTCCCTTCCAATTCAAAGCAACTCAACACCCTGCACAATATATATGTATGAAAGGTACAAAACTTCCTTCCTGGCAACAGGAATTGCCAACAAGTGATTCAAGCTGGGCAAAACCAGCCATCATAACAAGTTCTAGAATCAGAGCCCCAAATCCCCAGATGAGTAAGTAGCAACTCACTGCCTGTAATTGCTGGCTCCCAAAGAGTCAGAACTCATGCTCACAGCCACCTGTAACCTGATTTCCAAAGCTCACAAGAACAGGCTGGCAGCAAAATACCCCTTTTGTCTGGGAACTTTCCAAGTGCCAGGGATCTTATCATCTCCATGACACTTGCAGGCTTGGTAATGCTGGTTAATAGGTCCAGCTGCAATGAATAATACCTGAACCACAGTAAAAACAAAGTCCCAAGGACCAGCATCATCTCAGGTAGATCAAAGAGGCTGAGCTGTTTTCCCCTAGACCACAGAATGGAAGAGAAAAGACCATTTATGACTAACATACAGGATGAGACACTTATTCAAATACCAGACCAGCACAAAAACATCCCAGAGAGTGGTTTTATGTCATAGATTCTTCAGGTTGGAAAAGAGCTTTAAAGATCTTCGAGTCCAACCATCACCACTAACCTCTGGCCCTCAGCACCACACTTACACAGCTTAAAAACCACTTCAGGGATGGGGACTCCACCACTGCCCTGGGCCTTCAAAGCTCATCTTGGCCAAGCCCCCTACAGTCAGCAGGGACCTGCTCTGGCAGGGGGATTGGACTGGATGATCTCTTCGGGTCCCTTCCAACCCCTGCCATCCTGTGAGCCTGTGACAGTTGTGATTTCCTCCCGGGCACACCGCAGCCTGTGCGCCACAAGGTTTTCCTTTAATCACCACAAACTAATGGATGTTGGAAGGTTCTTGCTTTCATCATGGGGCACTGGCATGTGCCTTCAAGCTCCCCAGGCAAAGGGTGATAAAGCTACCTGCAGGAGGGCAGTGGCTGCCTCTTGTTCCTTCTCTGAAGTGAAATGCATCTTCTTTGCAGAGACATCTCGCCCCACCGAAGCCTCCTCTGCTCGGCATAATGAGGGCATCACTCTTTGCAGGTAGGGTTTTTTGAAGCAGCTAATTATGCTGTGCTGTGGGAAGCTGCTGCACATTCCTCATGTTCTGGGTGATCCAAGAGAGTTTAACTAGGAATAATGGGAGAAAACTGTGCACAGAATATATGAAGCTGAGCATCAGGCAAAAGGTCCTAGCAGGGATGAGGATGCATTGGGTGGTGCCTGGAAAGGGATCATTCTGAGCTGGACAGGACCCAGCAGCAAGTGAACATCTCCCCATGAGTGTGATAGCTCTTTGTTGCCTCTTATGGGACCTAATGCTGGGGCACCTCTTTCACTAAGGAGAGGAGAGCAAGCTGGAAGAAGCAAGGAGACCTTGAAGATGTGCAGCACATCTAACTGCTGGGAGTATAGAATCATAGAATGGTTTAGGTTGGACTCAAAGCTCAGCCAGTTCCAACCTCCCTGCCACAGGCAGAGACACCTCCCACTAGAACAGGTTGCTCAAGGCATGATACAACCTGGTCCTAAACACCTCCCTGGGCAACCTGTGCCAGTGTCTCACCACCCTCAACCTGTGCCAGTGTCTCACCACCCTCACTGCAAACAACTTCCTAACATCCAGTTTCAATCTCCCCTCTGCCAGTTCAAATCCATTCCTTCTCATCCTGTCATCACAAGACCTTGTCAATAGTCCCTCCCCAGCCCTCCTGCAGCCCCCTTCAGATCCTGCAAGGCCACTCCAAGGTCTCCTGGAAGCTTTCGCTTCTCCAGGCTGCAGAGCCCCAACTCTCTCAGCCTGTCCTCAGAGCAGAGCTGCTGCAGCCCTCTGAGCATCTTGATGGCCTCCTCTGGACTGGCTCCAACAGTTCCATGTCCCTCTTGTGCTGGGTGCTCCAGAACTGCACCCAGGACTCCAGGTGGGCTCTGAGGAGAGCAGAGCAAAGGGGCTTCTAGCTGCTAATAAACAGCAGATAAGAAATTCTGCCATATATATTCTTTTTCCTTCCTCCCCTGCACTAATACTCTCGACAGGCTCTTTTACAACCTCTTTAGCACTGAAGAGAGCAAAGTCATGCCTCAGACAGCTGCCC
Source organism: Tricholaema leucomelas (assembly GCA_013400475.1). NCBI lineage: Eukaryota > Metazoa > Chordata > Aves > Piciformes > Lybiidae > Tricholaema lacrymosa > Tricholaema leucomelas. Next base: position 474,935 of record WAAF01012606.1, read on the forward strand.
TGTGCTTGTTTTTCACAGGCCATTCCGATCTGTACTTGAATGCAAATGTTTTCCCAGTCAGCCTTTCAAGCCTCACAATGATGCTGTTCTCCAGGGGAGCCTACCAGATGCACTCGGATGGATTTTAGGATGAGATTCCAGCAGGGCTGGGTCTAATCAGCAAATCAGGACTTTGCTTCCTAAGGCTTGTTGTTTGTCTGTTTGTTTAACATGAAAGACAGAGCAAGACAATTTGAATAATTCAGGATTAGGAAGGATAAACCTGACCAGCACATTTGAACAATCTCAGAGCCATCAACCGGCAGCAAGAACCTCAGTTAGCTCCGGGCAAGCACTGCAGCATCAAAGCTTGGGGATCCATGCTGGAAGGCTGAGGATGCAGGAGGCAGAGAGGATTTTGCCTTCCTGCATCCCGAGGAGCCCCAGGATAAAATGAGGACCCTTGGGTTGAGTGCAGAAGGGCTAAAGAAAAAGCTAAGCCAGAAAATGAAATGGCATCACTGAGTCTCCCTCCTCTGACTGAGCTGCTTGGCAGGGTCAGGCTCCTGGACTCCCCAGGACTTTTCACATCTCATCTATCACACAGGATGGTTCACAAGTCAAAGAATCACATGGAAAGGAGCAGGATCACATCAGCTTTTGCCTCCTTTTGAGGCCACGATAAAAAGCAGAAGGGTGTGAGCAGACTGAGCTCTGCTTTGTGCAGAAGGTCACATTCTCAAATCAGGGTCTCCAAGACTCCCACAGAATAAGCACAGCAGGAAGAAAATTACAGCCCCAGACTTAGATTTTGGATATTTAGATGTAGACTGGAGTTTAGAAAGCAATTATTGACAGTGAGGGTGAGGAGACACTGGCACAGGTTGCCCAGGGGGGTTGTGGAGCACAGAAGCACCCAATGTGATCAAAGATCACATTGGGTGCTTCTGTGCTCCACAACCCCCCTGGAGGTGTTGAAGGCCAGGTTGGATGAGGCCTTGACCATCCTGGGCTAGTAAGAAGTGTCCTTGCCCATGGCAGAGGGTTGGAACTGGATGATCTTTAAGATTCCTTCCAACCCAAACCATTATCTTAATCTGTGATGTTGAATCCTAGCACCTTGCACCACACAATCACCTCTAGCTGCTCAAGCTGAGCTTTGCCTATCATTCCCCACCCCAGGGGGGAAAGAAGGGCATGAGTTTGAGTGAACAGAAGAGGTTATTTTCTAGTTGTCTCTGTTTCAGGCTTTGCCTGAGGCACTGGGAGCCAGCCTGCAAAGCTGCCTGCAGTCCCTTGGTGTTTGGTGGCAGCTGTCTGTCCCAGCAAGTGGCAGGGATAACAAAAAAGTAAGTGGAAGAGTGAATTTTAGCAAAAGCTGGCAGGAAGGTCCCCAGCTGCAGAGTTAGCTCCACACTCTTGCCATGCATCCCTGGGCTTTGAATCCTCATCCTCCAGGGTGATGGTTTAGAATAGAATCAACCAGGTTGGAAGGGACCTCCAAGCTCATTTAGTCCAACCTAGCACCCAGCCCTACCCAGTCAACCAGACCATGGCACTAAGTGCCCCAGCCAGGCTTGGCTTCAACACCTCCAGGGATGACAACTCCACCACCTCCCTGAGCAGCCCATTCCAATGCCAATCACTCTCTCTGTGAAGATCTTCCTCCTAACATCCAGCCTATACTTCCCCCAGCACAACTTGAGGCTGTGTACCCTTGTTCTGTTGCTGGTTGCCTGGCAGAAGAGGCCAACCCCCACCTGGCTACAACCTCCCTTCAGGTAGTTGTAGACAGCAATGAGATCCCCCCTGAGCCTCCTCTTCTCCAGGCTAAACAAGCCCAGCATCTTCAGCCTCTCCTCATAGGGTTTGTGTTCCAGGCCCTTCACCAGCCTTGTTGCCCTTCTCTGGACACCTTCCAGCACCTCAACATCTCCAAACTCACACCTCCATGGGGAGACCAGAAAAGGTCCTAGCAAAGATAAGAGCTACAGCCAGGTCCTTGCCTCTAGCTGCCTCCATCTTTGCAAGGATGTGTCAGTTTGGGGCAAAGGAAGAAGTGTCAGTCTGGGGCAAAGGAAGGATGCAGTGTGAGCACATGCAGATATTTGCCCTCAGCCCTGCTGCTCACAGCCTCCAGCTGGACTCAGCAGGGAGAGGTCCCCTCTTAGACTAAAAACTGCTACAGGACTTTAAGATCTCTACAGGGAAAGAACCATTTTAAAAGAGGGCACAAGGCTCATACAAGACAGTGACAAGATGTTCTTTCCCTGTTCATCACCCCAGCTGTCTGGTTCCTCAACTCCACATTTTCAAAGGAAGAAGTGAAGGGGAAAGTGGTACTCAAAGTCTTGTACTGTGCAGCCTACCCAGATGCTTCTAGAATGGTTTAGGTGGGAAGGAACTTCAAAGCTCAGCCAGTTCCAGCCCCCTGACATAGGCAGGGACATCTCCCACTAGAACAGGTTGCTCAAGGTCTCATCCAACCTGGTCCTGAACACTTCCAGGGAGGTTGAATGTGATCACATTCAGTGCTTCTGTGCTCCACAACCTCCCTGGGCAACCTGTGCCAGTGTCTCACCACCCTCACCCAGTTTGAATCTCCCCTCTGCCAGTTTAAACCCATTCCTCCTCATCCTCTCATTACAAGACCTTGTCAATAGTCCCTCCCCAGCCTTCCTGTAGCCCCCTTCATGTACTTTAATCTTGCCATGATTTTGTGTCTGCTGACTCCACTTTTCACATGACCCCTCAGATACTGGAATCTTGCCATGATCATGCCATGATTTTGTGTCTGCTAACTCCACTTTTCACAAGACCCCTCAGATACTGGAATCTTGCCATGATTTTGTGTCTGCTGACTCCACTTTTCACAAGTCTCTTCCCCAAAGGGATCTCTGAGCTTTGGCTCCAGGTCTGGAGCAGCACATGGCACACTGACCACTGGGGCTCAGTCCTTCCCCACAAGCCCCTTAAATGCATTTTCAAGGCACCACTTTAGATAAACTTCACTGGACAGGCTCATAAATTCAGTCTAAATAAGAATTAATGGTACTAATAATGAAGAGAACCCACAAATCTTCAGTGAAACCAATGAGTATTTTGGGAGACAAATGACTCTATTACAGAGGCTATCAGAGAAGCCCTGAACCATCACCACAGCCAGCACGAAGCAGTGGTGCTCCCTGAGGCTAAGGGAACGCTGCCAGTTTGCTTCTCCAGAGGACCAAACCCCTCCCAAGGCTTTCAGAAAAGCCTCCAGTGGCTCTACATGGTCTTTGCTTGTCCCTGAGTCATTACAAGTGACAGAAAGTAATCACCACAAGCACAGACAAGGCGACTGAGGTTGCCTGAATTGCTTCCTGTTGTACAAAGAGATTATAAAGGAACAAACTCCAGAATCCAAATGTTCCTTGTGAGGCAGAGCTAAGGCCAGTTGCTCTAACCCACACCCTCCAGTCTGCATCATTCAGGAACCAGGAGCATCAGAACCACAGTGTGACCCCATCATGATTACTGCCTTCAGTTTTGGGCTCCCCAGTTGAAGAGGGACAGGGAGCTGCCGGAGAGAGTCCATGAGGATGATGAGGGGATTGGAGCACTGCCTGATGAGGAGAGGCTGAGGGACCTGGGGCTGCTTAGTCTGGAGAAGACTGAGGGGGGATTGATTCAATGTTGATAACTATCTGAGGGCTGAGGGTCAGGAAAGGGGGGGACAGGCTCTGCTCCCTGGGACAGTACAAGCAGCAATGGATGGAAGCTGCAGCACAGGAGGTTCCAGCTCAACACAAGGGGCAACTTCTTGACTGGAAGGATCCCAGAGCCCTGGCACAGGCTGCCCAGAGAGGTTGTGGAGTCTCCTTCTCTGGAGCCTTTCCAGGCCTGTCTGGATGTGTTCCTGTGTGACCTGAGCTAGATTGGATGGTCCTGCTCTGGCAGGGGGGTTGGACTGGATGATCTCTTTGAGTCCCTTCCAACCCCTGGCATCCTGCGAGCCTGTGAACATCTGGCTGCAGCTGCATCTCCATCACTGTGTGCTGCACCTCTCAAAGTGTGTGGGGGGAGGCAGAGGAAAGAAGAGTAGGAGAAGTCACAGATTCAGATTGCATTAGGTTGGAAGGGACCCTCAAAGGTCATCTTCACCAACCCTCCTGCAGGCAGCAAGGACACCTCCAACTAGAGTAAGCTGCCCAGGGACACATTGGTTCTGATCTTGACTGTCTCCAGAGATGAGGCCTCAACCACAGCCCTGGGCAGCCTGTTCCAGTGTTTCCCCATTCTCACTGTGCAGAACTTCCTCCTGATGTCTGACCTAAATCTCTCCTGCTCCAGCTTCAAACCACTGCCCCTCATCCTATCACCAATGGCCCTTCTAAACAGTCCCTGCCCAAACTTCCTATACTTCCTTCAGCTACTGAAATGCTGCTCTAATGTCTCCCTGGAACCTTCTCTTCTCCTGGCTGAACAGCCCCAGTTCTTTCAGCCTTTGCAGGAGAGATGCTCCAAGCCCTTTCTCCTCAGTGCCCTTTCTCTGAACAAACTCAGTGATGTGTGAGGCACAGAAGCAATTTTTCTGTTGCAAATAAAATCTTTCTGCTCTGCAATGTCCCAGCAACTGAATATATCAAAGGTCTACTGCACTCACGTTCAATTTTCCATGGAAATGGGGCTCTGGATCCAGCCTCCCAGCTCTGCTTCCCTTCTGCACAGAATTATGCAGAAGGGCCTCTCCAAGACACAGCTGTCTGCCACTGCTGGCTGCTCTGAAGTGAATCTCTGTGTCCTACAGGAGCTGACGGGCAGGCTGAGATGTATGATTGGCAGAGTAATTGAAGTGATGTCCCTTCAGCAATGAGGGGATCATGTAGCATCTGTATTATCCTGAAGGTCTTTGCTATCCAATCTTCTCTCTCTCTTGCTGTCTGCATACAGCTCTTCAATGTCCAAACAATCCAAAGACAAGTGAAGAGTAAAACCCTAAAGCTTCATCGCACCGCAGCAGTGCCCAGCGTGGCAGAACCACACAGCCACAGCCTGGTTTGGGTGGGGAAAGGACCTTCAAAGCTCATCCAGTCTGACCCCCCTGCAGTCAGCAGGGACATACCCAACTAGCAGGTTGCTCAGAGCCCTGAACAACCTGACCTGAAATGGTTCCTGCTACCTCTCTGAGCAACATGGATCAGGGTCTTGCTACCCTCAATGCAAAGAATTTCTTCCTTACACCTGCTCTGAATCTGCTCAGATCACACCAGAAGCTTTAAAACAACAACAAGAAAAGTTCAATTTACCTGAATTTGGGGAATGTCCAATGCCACAGCTGCCCAGGCTTGGCAGACCCAGCAGGGCTGCTGCATGGTGTAGCATATCAACATTCAGCAGGTCGACCAAACAGGAGCTGTTGGACACACATTTATTCATCTAACTAAACCACCAGAGCCAAAACACAGCCATGAGCATGCACAGACACTCAGCATCACCATGAAGCAGAGCTGTGACCCTCTATGAGACATGAACACAGAACTCAGAACCCAGAGCTGGATTTGGCTGCCCTTGGGAGAAGAGACAAACTGGAACAGGTTGCACAGAGATGTGATTGAGAGTTCAAAGCCAAACCTGATGAAGCCCTGAGCAACCTGATCTAGCTGGAGATGCCCCTGCTGATTGCAGGAGGTTGTACAGGATGACTTTTGAGGGTCACAGGATCACAGCACCATGCAGGCTGGCAAAACCCCTCAGGAGCATCAAGTCCAACCTAGAACCCTACTCGACGTGATTCACCTTAAACCATCTCCCTAAGCACCACAGCCAAAGCACCCTTAAACACCTCCAGCATGGGTGACTCCGCCACCTCCCTGGGCAGCTCATTCCAGTCCCTGACCACTCTCTCCAGGAACAACTTTTTCCTGATGTCCAATCCAAACCTCCCCAGTCTCAGCTTGAGGCCATTCCCCCTTGTTCTGGCTCCAGTTACCTGTGAGCAGAGCCCAGCAGCAGCCTCTCCACAATGTCCCTTCAGGCAGTTGTAGACAGCAACGAGGTCTGCCCTCAGCCTCCTCTTCCTCACACTAACCATCCCCAGCTCCCTCATGAGATTTATTCTCCAGGCCCTTCCCCAGCCTTGTTATCCTTCTCTGGACCCACTCCAGCACCTCCATCTCTCACCTTTCCAACCCGATGCATTCTGTGATTCAGTTTTTTGCCTTGAGATGTGGAGTCAGAGAACTCCCCCAGACATTCCCACCCCAGACCACAGACGCTCTGAAGGAGCCTCCAGGCTCCTCCTGTACACTGGGACAGGTTCGCAGGCACCGAGGGGCTTGAGTGCAGCCACCTGCCAAGGCAGCAGAAGACAAAGGCCATTCCCTCTCCTCATCACGGGTTCCAAAGCCTTCCTCCAGCTAATTCCCTGGCTGCAGGGAACGCTGCAGCCCTGAGGGTTTCTGTTAGGCTGTTAACAATCTCTAAATGAAAAGAACCCCTGAGCTCATCCATTTTCACACTGCTTGATTCATCCCTAGGGACTGGCCAGAGGGGCTGGGGTGGGGGCTGGGGAAGGAAGCAGCACTCTCTCCTGTTATAAAAATAGCAAAAAGTGATGAATGGTCCTCAGTGCTCAGGATGGGAAGCAGCAGGGTGTTTTTTTTTCAGCCAGAGATAAATTACTCCTGTCACAGCAGGTAGCAGAGTGATTTACCCACAGTATACCCAGGCCAGCTCCTCGGCGACCTGGCTTTAGCAGCCTCGCTTAGCTCATCTCCAAAGACTTTGTCTTCTTTAAAAGCAAATCGGGGAACAAGAGGAGAGGCTGCAGCAGCTCTCGGTGGCAGGCAGGAGCCCAGGAGATGCTTTTACATCACCTTCTGCTTTCCCTTAAGGAGCTGGTAAAAGGAACCCATTCGCAGCCAGCAAAGACGAGCGGCTCCATCGCTCCTACCGCACCTGGAGCTGCCTCCGGATATTCCTAAGCGCCATCTATTGGCATCGCTCTGCTAACCTGCTCTGATGGTCTGGGTGTTACAAGGCAATCACCCAGAAGGAGCCAGCACATGGCTCTCCTCAGCCCCAGGATTTACACACCGGCTTCCAAGTACCACAGGGAATTGCCTCTTAGGGAATCCCAACTCAAATGGTCAGGACTGGAACAGGCTGCCCAGGGAGGTGGTGGAGTCCCCAGAACCTGGAGACATCCAAGAAACCTGTGGCCATGGCACCTGGGGACATGGTTAGGTGGCTATGGTGGTGGTCTTAGGTTGAGTGTTGGACTCAACGATTTTAAGAGGTCTTTTCCAACTGCTTCAGTTCTATGATCCTAACATAGACTCAGCTGAGCTGGAACTGAGAATGGAGGCTTATAGTGACAGCTTAGTGCAAGATACAAGCAGGTGTTTACAATCTCTACAGCTAGAGACAGCAATAGGCAAGTTAAAGGTAATACAGAAACACAGCAGCCCTCCCAGAAACCAGAGCCCACAGGAGGGGCTCCCAATCACCTTCCACCTCCTTTCCACCTCTCTACCTTACCCCAGACTTTGCCTTACGTTCAAGGTGAGTTTGGAGGATCAGCCAGGGGGGTTAGGAAGCAGAAGGATTAGTTAGACAGCAGGGTAGGGAGAGAAGGGAGGCAGCCAGAGCCAGAGAGCAACTCTGTTATCTGTGTTTGTGTTCCTGCTTTCATTCCTCTCAGCAAGCCTCTGAGTGCAGGAGACATCAGCACTGTTTCCTTTTCACAGCCTAGCATCTAATTCTTCTCACCAAAATATTCCAGCTAGGCTCAAACCAGCACACCTGGAGAGGGACAGGGAACACTCTCTCTTTCTCCCTGCACCGAGGCCATGGGTGGTGACAGCGCACGGGAGACACAGGAGCCCAGCGTGGGGTTGGAAAGAGGCTGCCTGAGGTTTGACTGCTGATTGTGCCCCAAAACCTCACAGAATCACAGAATTGGAGAAGACCTTGGACTCCTCGGAGTCCAGCCTCTCACCCAACACCTCATTAGCTAAGCCATGGCACTGAGTGCCTCCTCCAGCCTCCTCCCAAACACAACTCTGAGCTCTGCCCTATCTCAGTGGGAAGAGGATGGAGCCAAAGGCTTTGCTCCTACCCCAGCTGCCAGCTACTGACTCCTCCTTCAAACACCACCTTGGGGTTCACATCAGTGACTGAAGCAGCACCAGAAGGTGTCCTCCTCTTCGGGAAACACAGATGCACTGGAACAGGCTCCCCAGGGAGGTTGTGGAGTCTCCTTCTCTGGAGCCTTTCAAGGCCTGTCTGGATGTGTTCCTCTGTGACCTGTGTTGGATAGGATTGTCCTGCTCTGGCAGGGGAGTTGGATTGGATGATCATTTTGGGTCCCTTCCAACCCCTAACATCCTATGATCCTGTGCAGGGCAGTGTCAGCACTGACTTTGGCCAGGGTCACCCTTAGGCACAGGGACCCAAAAGGCAGCACTTACAGAGCCAGAGTCCTGCCCTCCCTGGGCAGGGAGGCCAGGAGAGCTCTGTGGCTCAGCACAGCCATGGGGCTGCCTGCAGGAAACTCATTCTGTGCTAAGCATCTAACCCCACACTCCAGCTAATAGATTCATCATTTATGCAGGACAGGGAATTGCTAGGTTGAGTCTGATTTACTTTTCACAAGCCTCTCTCCCCAAGCTACATTTTTCTTTTCATTAAGGTGGAGATGGAGGAATAAACTTTTAACTCAGAGGATCAGACCTGTCAGACTCTCTGCTCCCTAGGGCAGGAGGCAACTGGGTGGAAGGGGGATGCTGGCTAAGGCATGAGCCTCAGCAGGTAATTCTAGGAAGACTGCTGTAGCCAACTATCACTCCCTTAGTTCTCCAGCCACTTTTTCCTTGAGAGGTTTAGTTGTGCTTTTAACTTGTTCTTTATGCTGCAGAATGCCTCTTAGGAACAGAAGTACACCCTGGGATTCCATTTGGGCTTTCCCATTGCTGTGCTCTAAGAGGAAAGGATTCAAAGCCCTCTCCTGAAGGGTACAGCTGGCATCAGAGGCTCACAAACGAGAGGACAAACAGAGCAGGGAGGGAGAAAGGTGTGAAAGAAATGGAGATGCAGGTAGGTAGGTATGGGAGGAGGGAAAGCCCAGCCTCAAGGGAAGGGAAATTGCAGCAAAATGTAACCCAAGAACTGTAAGCATCTCCTCTGATACGGTTAATGACGCCCCAAAGGAGATTCCTCTGGCCCTGAGCCTGCCCTCAGCCACACCTCTGTGATTTTATTTGTGCCTGCTGGGCTTGGCTGAGCTTCCTTGGGCCTTGTCTATGGGAACCACAGGAAGCCAAATCTGGATTCTTCCATTTTGCATAAAACCATGGGCAGAGTTTCCCCCTGCCTGTGCTCACAGGTGCACTCATGCAGCTTTCCTTCCACTGCAGGCTGTTTGCTTTGCACTCCCATGCACAGATGGGTTATGGTGATGCAGACACAAAGCACACACACATTTTGTCTCTGAATCCTCCTCACCTGCAAATAAAGGCACATAAAGGCATCCTTATCCCACTTCTATCCATCTTCCACCATGACTCATCACAGAAGGGAAAGATCCCTAGCAGAAGAACCACTGAACTCATCCTCAGGAAGCCAACTCTTTCCCTTTGTTCAGCTTCTGTGTTCCAGCTCAACAAGTCCAGGGCCAGGTGATGAACATGGAGCAGGCAGGGGCCAGCCAAGCTCTGATCAATAGCCTCTGACAATCAAGTCACCACCACTTTTTCACTCCTTAAGTTAACTTTAGGCTTTCCCATTGCTGTGCTCTAAAAGGGAAAGGATTTAAAACCCTTCTCCTGAAGGGTACAGGCTGCAGAACAGAGCAGCTGGTGCTGGAGGCTCACAAATGAGAGCAGCTCTGGGTTTAGCCAGGCAAACAACAACAATCCCTAGAGACTCCAGAGTTCAGTTCTGAGGCACAGCCACAAATGCAGGCAGCTAATGCAAGGCTCAACCAATTCATTAAAACAAAGGTTGTTTGGGCTGGATACTATTTCTGCAGAAGCACTAGGGGAGAAAAAGAGGTTTACTTTGGTTTGTAATGTTCCCTCCTGAGTGATATGCAGGGTTAGTGACCCAAATTTCATGAGAGACTCAGGGCATCTCTTACTAATGCTTCCAGATGGATAGGGAAAGCTTGAAACACCTGAAAGGAACCCAAATCTCTTCTCTGTCAGAAAGAATCCCAGCAGCCTGTCAGGATGGGGCAGTCCAGAGGGTCAAGGGTGGCAAAAGCATTGGTATGTGTTTGTATTTTTCTCCCTAGTAACACAGAAAGGTTGGGGATGGAAAAGAGCTCTGGAGATTGGATGAGAGGAGATGGCCTCAAATTGCAGCAGGGCAGGTTTAGTTTACACATCAGAAGAAACTTCTCCACTGAAAGGGTTCTCAAACACTAGGGAGGGGGTTGTGGCTGAATCCCCATCCCTGGAGGTGTTCCAAAGAGGCAGAGATGTGGTGCTGAGGGCTATGGTTTAGCACCAGCCTTGGTAGAGTTAGAGAATGGTTGGACTGGGTGATCTCAAAGGTCTTTTCCAAGCAAACTCACTCTGTGTTTTAGGAGACCCAAGGGGAGATGAGAAGGGAACCCTACAGCCACATTAAGGAGCCACACGAGATTCTTAAAACCCTTTTCTAGTCAAGACAAATCCTTCTCACCAGAGTGAAAGGTGCTGTGCCGCTGGTGACAGTGAAGGTGTTAATTCCTGTGTAAATAGGGTGTGAAATGCCACAACATCAGATGGGGTTTCTACTCGCTTTGCTAATTATGTTCTCTGCCAGTTCGCTCTTTAAGTCCTGCCTCACGTCGGTGCGAGCTGCCTCGGTAGGACACAGATCTGCTGCAGAAAGCAAGGCAGAATTTTTTAGTCCTGAGTGGAAAATTTGCCAGAGGCTGTGTTGTCAGAAAGGGGAATTAAAGAAACCTAACAAATAGAATAGAACCAACCAGGTTGGAAGAGAACTCCAAGCTCATCCAGTCCAACCTAGCACCCAGCCCTATCCAGTCAAGCAGACCATGGCACTAAGTGCCTCATCCAGGCTTTGCTTGAACACCTCCGGGGACAGCGACTCCACCACCTCCCTGGGCAGCCCATTCCAATGCCGATCACTCCCTCTGTGAAGAACTGGGGGTGTGCAGCCTGCAGAAGAGGAGGCTCAGGACAAACCTCATTGCTGTCTGCAGCTCCCTGAAGAGAGGCTGTAGCCAGGTGGGGTTGGGCTCTGCTGCCAGGGAACCAGCAACAGAATGAGGGGACACAGACTCAGGCTGTGCCAGGGCAGGTTCAGGCTGGATGTTAGGAGGAAGTTGTTGGCAGAGAGAGTGATTGGCATTGGAATGGGCTGCCCAGGGAGGTGGTGGAGTCACTGTCCCTGGAGGTGTTTAAGAGGAGGCTGGATGGGACACTTAGTGCCATGGGTTGGTTAATTAGAAGGGTTAGATGATAGGTTGGACTGGATGATCTTGGAGGTCTTTTCCAACCTGGTTAATTCTGTGATTCTGTGACCACAGCTACAATGACAGGAACCAGGAGGGATGTGATAACCTTAACCTTTCATGGCTCATTTACTATCTCCTTCTCAGCCCCAGTGAGTCTTGCCTGGAATTTTCTAGTGCTTCTGAACTTCCTGGAGTCTTCCAGGGCTCATAAAGCAAGAGGTCTGTGTGCAAAGAGTAAAGAGGCTCCTTGAGTATGATACTCTGTCTCTCACAGACCAGAGACCTTCCTCCATGCTGGAGGCTGCTCAAAGAGCAGCCTTTCCCTTAGGAAATTCTCTGAGCTTCCTAGAACGAATCTGCACTCACACAGAGTCCACCACAGTCCTTGGTCTGTTGTAGTAATTAATTATCTTCAGACACAAAAATCTCTACCTTCTTGGTTTGAATTTCTCTCAGCTGAGTTCCTTCCTTACCCCTGAACTTATTCTGCTTTTATCCCAGGGAAGTAGAAAGAAAATTAGCTTTATTGACTTACAGCAAGCTACTCTTCATTTAGTCCAGGTACACAGGAGGAGAATCAGCCCCACTGGAGTTACTGCTGATTTACAAGAGGTAAGTAGGTACACAATTACTCCTGGTGATTTACAACCCAGTTACCTGTTATTTATTCTAGGTATTTAAGGGTATATCCACATGGGGCCCCTAAGGAAAATTAAACCAAATTAATTTTAAAGAAGATTAGTTAAAGTGTGTTAGGGCACAACACAGCCCTCTGCAGAGCTGAAGGGGCCTTCATTCATTGCAGCTCAGGCTAACTCCTGCCCCACTTGGCCACAGCTCAGCCCAAGATGGTGGTGCTAGGGCATTGCAATGACACAGCAGGAGGAAGATGAGCTCTGCTCCTTGGAGAGGTGATGGTTGCTGTTTTACATCAGGAAGAAAAGAGTAAGTCCCACTGACCCCAGCGGTGCAAAACCTCTGACTGGTACAGAGATACAGAGAATGAGTTGGGAGGGAGCTTAAACATCATCTGGATCCAACCCTCCTGCCATGGGCAGGGACACCTCCCACCAGCCCAGCGGTGATGCAGACATCACTATTACATTCTCCAGGCAAACCCAAAGGGTGATGCAGACATCACTATTACATTCTCTAGGCAAACCCAAAGGGTGATGCAGACATCACTATTACATTCTCTAGGCAAACCCAAAGGGTGATGCAGACATCACTATTACATTCTGCAGGCAAACCCAGGGGGTGATGCAAACATCACTGTGATTTTCTTTTCACAGCCAATGATCTAATTTCTCTCATCAGAACAATCCAATTAGCCTCAACCCAGCACACTGGGCCAGCACAGCAGAAAGCAGAGCTTTAAAGACTGCAGAAGGTTTGGTTTGAGGTTTATTTTCACCTCTTACCATGACCTGCAAGCCTGCATTGCCCCCACAAAGCCAAGCAAAGCCAAGCTCTCAGGTGTGGGTGATTCTCAGGATCTCTGCTAGAGATTAAAATCAAATCAGGTATTTTCCACATCTAAGAGACTAGGCCAAGTTTGATGATACACATCAGGATTTGGGCTTTTTTTCTTTCAGCTTCCAGTTTTTGGTGTAATGTTATTTGATGAAAAACTCAGCCTTCAAAAGAGAGGGGAAAAAAAACAGTTTTCCATCCTCAGGCCTTTGAAGAAAGTTCTGTAAAAGTGACTCTAGTGTAAGTGCTCAAAATTCAGTAGTTAGGAGGAAAGGTCTCTACTGGAGGCAGGGTGACCTGCACTAGAAAGGATGTTGGCTGGCAGGGACAAACTTGAAACCACAAGCATATGGCCTGAAATTGTACCAAGGGAGGGTTAGGTTGGAGATGAGCAACAATTTTTTTGCTGCAAGAGGGGTCAGGGATTGGCACAGGCTGCCTAGGGAGGTGGTGGAGTCCCCATTCCTGGAGGTGTACAAGAAATGTGTGGAAATGGCACTCTGGGGCATGGTTTAGTGGCCATAGTGGTGTTGGATTGCTGGTTGGACTGACCTTAGAGGGTTTTGCCAACTGAAGCAGTTCTAAGATACTATGTAAGACATAGAAACTTCATGAAAGACTGGCACAGGTTGCCCAGGGAGGTCATGGATTGTCCTTGCCTGGAGGTGATCAAGAAGCAATTCTATGCTACTATGTAAGACATAGAAACTTCATGAAAGACTGGCACAGGTTGCCCAGAGAGGTCATGGCTGCCTCCTTCCTGGAGGTGATCAAGGACAGGTTGGATAGGACCTTCCATAGTTGATTTGCTAGGGCTGGGTGCTAGGTTGGACTGGATGATCTTAGAGGTCTCTTCCAACCTGGCTGATTCTATGATTCTGTATAAGATATGAATTTCAATTCAGCTCAAGCACTCCAGGTTCAGGGAACTTGTCCACTTCCTTTGTGTGGATACAAAGGATACCCACACAGTATAGGCAAAACCTGGGCTAGTGGAAGGTGTCCCTGCCCATGGCAGGGGATTTGAACTAGATGACCTTTAAGGTCCCTTCCAATCCAACCCATTCTCTGGGTCTATGAATCTATCTGCACAAGCATCCATCTCTTCCAGATGCTTCCAACACATCAAGGGGTAGGGCTGAGTTTAGGACACAGCAGGATAAATAACAACACCAACTCCACTACCTTCAAACAGAAGAGGACTGCCTGAGATGCATCCTCTGAAGTTCAAAGCTGTCGTTTCTGAGGTGCTCACCTTGAGACAACAGGAGGCCAACTGGACTAAAGGAGAGTGTCAGTGTTGCAATAACCAGGAGAAAAAGAGGGGCAAAGTTTGCCAAACACAGAGCTCTTGATCTGCAGTGCTGAAGAGGGCTAAATTTCACCTTCAGTGAATTACAGCACAGCTGAACTGGGCTTTTTTTGTTGTTTGTATGTAATATACAGCCTAATTGCAATCTGAATGCAAGAGAGCCCAGCAGAAACAGAGCAGCCTGGTAGTATCTCTTTGCATTAGCTGCTGGGTTATGAGCAAGGGAGACATTTATTGCCCCATAGATTCCCAAGATAATCACTTAACTGACTCAGCCCATGCACCATACTTCCTAGATAATAGGCTGCAGTATCACTTATCAGCTTGGCTCTACCTTGGGAGCAGCTTGGAAACCAGAGGCAGGTGGTACCTGGAGTCCTTGGTGCTGCAGCTTGCTCAGCACAGGCCATCCAGAGGAGGAGGAGGAAGAGGAGGAGCAAAAATTCCTTAGAAAGAATGTCAAAGTTGCTTTCAAAAACACACACAAATGAGGCTGGCAATGCCCAGCTCCTGCTAGATTTTAATGGGACTTTAGCACTGGGCAGGCCACACCTTGAGTGTTGTGTCCAGTTCTGGGCCCCTCAATTCAGGAGAGATGTTAAGGTGCTGGAATGCATCCAGGGAAAGGCAATGAAGCTGGGGAGGGGCCTGGAGCACAGCCCTGTGAGGAGAGGCTGAGGGAGCTGGGGGTGTGCAGCCTGCAGAAGAGGAGGCTCAGGGCAGAGCTCATTGCTGTCTGCAGCTACTTGAAGGGAGGCTGTAGCCAGGTGGGGTTGGGCTCTTCTGCCAGAATGAGGGGACGAAGTCTCAAGTTGTGCCAGGGGAGGTTAAGAGGAAGTTCTTGCCAGAGAGAGTGATTGGCATTGGAATGGGCTGCCCAGAGAGGTGGTGGAGTTGACAGATCTGGAGATGTTGAAGCAAAGCCTGGATGAGGCACTTAGTGCCATGGTCTGGTTGCTTGGCCAGGGCTGGCTGCTAGGTTGGACTGGCTGAGCTTGGAGCTCTCTTCCAACCTGCTTGATTCTATGATTCGATGATCCCTACTGACAATGAACACCCCATGGGTTCCATATGCACTCAGTGATACAGATGTTTGGGAGCCAAAAAAAGCAGCAAGCTGCTCTGGCTGAACAAAGTCTCCTTTCCTCTGCCACCCTACCAGTCTGCATGCATCCAAAGAACCTGCTGAGCACAACAGAAAGCTCCTCCCTCCCCATCAAAACTCCCTTTTGCCCCATTGCCTGCCCACCTAAGATTTGGCTGAATTATTTCCACCACTCTAACCTGGTTTTCCCATGAAGATCTCAGTCCAGGCTCTGGAAGCACAAGTGTACAGCACCTAACTAATATCAGTGGCTGCTCCTCATTATTGATCTCTAACTAGATGATAACCTAAATATTTAGTTTCAAAAGGAAGCAAACAGAGCTACTTCTTAGATGAATTACTACCCCCTGGATGAAATGATGTCTTAGGGCCCAGAGAGCAGCAGAGGTGGCCAGAAGCAAGCAGAAACAAGACAGCCAAGAGCGGACGTAGCTCAAGTGGCCAAACAGGGCTCAAGATGAGCCTACAGCATCTGGAATCATTGGCCACAGGTGGTACTGAGGCACTACCCCAGTGCACAGCAAAAACTGCTCTCACTTGGAGGATCTCAGCCTGTGCAGAAATGAAAAGGGGAAAAGAGAACAGACAAAACAATTCAGCTAACATCACACCAGAGACAGAAGAGGAGGCAGCTTCCCTGATAGTCCAGGCTGCTTTGATCACAGTAAAGACATCCCACTCAAAACATGACACTCCAACACGAGGCAGCTCTTACATCCTGCACAAATCTCTGTGTACAGGATTCTGCCCTTCCTTTCATCCTAAAAGCATTTGGTGTTCTCCAGAACACCCTCTAGAAAGCCTGCTCCATTTGAAGGGGACCTACAGGAAGGCTGTTCAGAAGAGCTGGGAGTGATAAGATATGGGGAAGTGGTTGGGAAATGGAGCAGGAGAGAATGAGGTTGGCCATCAGGAGGAAGTTCTGGAGTGATAGGATGAGGGGAAATGGTTGGGAACTGGAGCAGGAGAGATTGAGCTTGGACATCAGGAGGAAGTTCTGGAGTGACAGGATGAGGGGAAATGGTTGGGAACTGGAGCAGGGAACTGGAGCAGGAGAGATTGAGCTTGGACATCAGGAGGAAGTTCTACACAATGGGAGAGGTGAAACACTGCAGCAGGGTACCCAGAGATGTGGTTGAGGCCCCATCCCTGGTGCTACTTAAGATGAGATTTGATGTGTTCCTGGGCAGCCTGCTCTAGTTGGAGATGTCCCTGCTGCACGCAGGGGGCTTGGCCAAGATGCCCTTTGAGGGTCCCTTCCAACCTGAAGCAATCTGTGTCTCTTCATTCACTTTGGAGGCCAACTGTCTCACTGTCCCAAACTCCAGTCCTCACAGCCTGGGTGAAGGTCTCTGTCTCAGCTTGGTGTCTTTGCTGGAGGTCAGGGGGATGCTCTTTGGCTGGCATTGGGAGGAATCCATTCAACCCCACTCAAGCATAATTAATCCCAGTGAACACCAAGAGAAAAGGCAGAGATAATTACAGAGAGCTCTAGAATGGAGAGCTCACCCTGTTCACTGGTTACACAAAGCCTCCTCTGTCAAGAGAGTGGTGGCAGAGTTTGCTACCACCTCCACCTTCTGTAGAGCTGCTGCTGCAATTCCTTTCACCCTGAGAGGGGACTGTGACAGGGCTGCTCTTTGGAGCAAGTCTTGTTAGGAGGAAATGAATCTCAAAAGTCTAATGAACGTTGCCAGGATGATTCCCTACTGAGACTTGACAAGAGCTGGACACACTCTTGCTACTGTCACTTCAAGAAAGACAACAGTGCTGGGTCCAAAGGGCAGACTCTGCCCTTGGCTGCTTTGTGATGCTCTTGGACTGAAGTTTGGATCTCAGCTTAGCATTGAGCACCAGCACTGGATCAGCCTCCTAAGTGGTCTGGGCATGTAGGTGGGGCACAGAAGGTCATGAGCTGCTGGATAAATAACTCAGAGCACAGGGCTCTGAACTGGAGATCACAGAATCACAGACTGGTGAGGGCTGGCAAAGACTTCTGAAGATGGATCATTGAATTCAACTCTCCTGCTAGAGCAGGATCACCTGGAGCAAAGCACACTGCCACCTGCTTAACATAAAAGTGAGGGTTCCCAAGGGATTGAAAACTGTTTCCTAGGTGGGGGGGTGTAGGATAGGCAGGCTTTGGATGGACTCATGCCCCCAGTTGTCACAGGCTCACAGGATGTTAGAGGTTGGAAGAGGCCTAAAGAGATCATCCAGTCCAGCCCCTGCCAGAGCAGGACCACACAATCTAGCTCAGGTCACACAGGAACACATCCAGGCTGGCCTGGAAAGGCTCCAGAGGAGACTCCACAACCTCTCTGGGCAGCCTGTGCCAGTGCCCTTTGTACTGAGCTGGAACCTCCTGTGCTGCAGCTTCCATCCATTGCTGCTTGTCCTATCCCAGGGAGCAGTGAGCAGAGCCTGTCCCCCCCTCCTGACCCCCAGCCCTCAGATAGTTATCAACATTTATTAAATCTCCTCTCAGCCTTCTCTTCTAAGCAGCCCCAGGTGCCTCAGCCTCTCCTCATCAGGCAGTGCTCCAGTCCCCTCATCATCCTCATAGCCCTCCCTTGGACTCTCTCCAGCCCTGTTCCTCTGAAACTGGAGAGCTCAAAACTGAAAGTAGTACTCAAGATGAGGTCTCACCAGGGCAGGGTAGAGGTGGAGGAGAACTTCCCAGGCAAAGTCCCACACTCATGATGCCAGGGCTCACCTCGGATGGGTCTGGTCCAGCCAGCCCTTGTCCACGCAGACAGCTGTGACCTGGGTGGTCAACCCCAAGGCTTGGGCAACCCTCCCATGCTCTAAGCCCCCACCCTGAAGCACACCTTCAGAGTTGCTGGTCTTTATTTCCTTTTGGTTTCCAGGAGAGGCAAGGCAGCCACAGCAGAGGAGAAGCAGATCTCTTTTCTCACCTCACAGCAGTAACCAGCACTGGGCTGCTGCTCTTTCACCTGCCACCGCTGCTCCTGGCTGCTGCTGTTGCACCTGGCACCTCTGCGCCTGGCTGCTGCTGTTTCACCTGGCACCTCTGCTCCTGGCTGCTGCTCTTTCACCTGGCAATTCTTCTCCTGGCTCCACCTGCCCCCCAGAGCTGTCTCCCAGGCCCATTACTGTCCTGGCAAATCTGATGGCTCCTGAATGAGGAAGGCTCTGCCTTGCCACCAGAACTGTTTGTTTCTCCAGGAGCTGCGTGATAAATCACCCTGACATCTCCCAGTCTCCATGAAGCCTCCTCAGCTGTAAGGAGCATTGTGCAAGGTTTTGTCTGCCACTGCCTGGTACATTCTCAACATTTAACTCCTATTTGCAGGAGCAACTTGAGCAAGCTGAGATTGATGAGGGTGACAGCACTAACATCTCCTGCCTTCTCCCCATTCCCTGAAAGCTGAGAAATCCATCCTGACTGGGCTATTCCAGCTCTCCAAAGTACTTCCAGGATCACAGAGTCACAAACTGCATCAGTTTGGAAGTGAGCCTCAAAGGTCTTCTTGTCCAAACTCCCTGCACTCAAGCAGGACACCTCCAAATAGATCAGAGTGCCCAGGGCCACATCAAGTCTGATCTGGAATGTCTCCAGGGACAGGGCCTTGACCACAGCCCCGGGCAACCTCTTTCAGTGTTTCACCACCCTCACTGTGCAGAACTTCCTCCTGATGTCCAACCTAAATCTCTCCTGCTCCAGTTTCAAACCATTGACCCTCATCCTCTCACCCCAAGCCCTTCTAAACAGTCCCTCCCCAGACCTCCTTCCTGTCAGTCTCTTCAGATATTGAAGTTCTGCTCTAAGGCCCTCCCAGAGCCTTCTCTTGTCCTGGCTGAACAGTCTCAACTCTTCCAGCCTGTCCTCACAGGATTGGTGCTGCAGCCCTCTGCTCATCTTTGTAACCTACTCTGGAGCCGGTCCAGCAGGTCCACATCTCTCTTGTGCTGAGGGTCCCCTAGCTGGACACAGCACAGCAGGTGAGGTCTCACCAGAAGCACACCCAACATGTGATGTAACTCTGAAACCTGATTACAACCCTCAGAGCACAGTAGCCCAGGGAACTCCAGACAACGTTCCCAGGTCAGTGAGGAACTGCAGGGAATCTGCTCTGGTTGGCACCAGGGAGAAATCCACATCATTAAACCACAACTTTTTGTTCCCACACTGGAGAAGAGCTACAAGGTCACTTCTCATGTCCCATGTGAACATGAGTCAGCAGTGTGCCCAGGTGGCCAAGAAGGCAAATGTCATCCTGGCCTGGATCAGGAGCAGTGTGGCCAGCAGGACCAGGGCAGTCCTTCTGCCCCTGTGCTCAGCACTGGTTAGACCACACCTTGAGTGCTGTGTCCAGTTCTGGAAACCTCAGTTTAAGAAAGATGTTGAGGTGCTGGAACATGTCCAGAGAAGGGCAGCAAGGCTGGGCAGTGCCAGCAACAGCCTGAACCCCCCTGAGTAAACTGTGCAGGGGAAGTGTAGCAGAAGCTTGGCTGGAGGGGAGCAGTGAGCAGTGTGTGTCCTGCAAAGCAGAGGGAGAAAGAGAAGGAGAAAAACAGGTTGCCTGGGAAGGTGGTGGAAGTCTCATCCCTAGAGGTGTTTAAGGCCAGGCTGGATGAGACTCTGGCCAGCCTGATCTAGGGTAGGGTGTCCCTGCCCACGGCAGGGAGGTTGGAACTGGCTGATCCTTGTGGTCCTTCCAACCCTGACTGATTCTATGTCCTAAGAACACAAAGAGCCTAATCCACATTTCAAGGCCCTGAATATTCTGAACCAAATGCTCATGATGACCTTTAGGGCTACAGGCAGCTCTCTGTCTTGCCACAGAGAGCAGGGGGGAGCAGATAAATTGTGCTGCAGCTAATGCAATGATGCTAACTCCTTTGTCCCTACCCACAGCATGTTGTATCATAACCTCCTTGCTCAGAGGGGACAAGCTCTCAGCAGATGTCTCCTACCAGGCACTTGGGCAAAGTTTTAAATCTGGGCTAGGCAGAAGATGAAAGCATGTCCTGGGATAGCTGTCAGCACCTGGCCAGTCCCACTTGTGGGGTTTAAGAGTAGATATTTTCTCAGTAAATCAGCTCTGAGTACACACAATCCTTTAATCCCTGGGTGGAAGATCCCCATTATCTGTCCAGTACAAGACACATTATGAATGGATTATGTTTCCAGCAGGTAAAGGTCATTGTTAATGCTTCTAATGACTTTAAAAAATGGGATTCTTTTTTTTCCCCTTTCAGATTTACTATTTTCAAGTAGCCTGGCTGCTTGAAAACCCTACCCAGCAAGTCATTTGCATTAAAAGGTGGAAACTCAACTCCTTCAGCTCTCCAAGAGAGCTCAGAAGGGATGAGTGATAACCTATCCTTGCCCAGTGGAGATTCAGAAGCCAGGCTGAGCAGAAAATACAAGCCAAAACTTCAAAGAACCTTCAAACACTAAAACCTTTGCCTTTAAAGAGCCACTTCATGCACATTTTCTGCCCTCTGAGCATGTAACAGTTGGCTTTAGATGGACAAATATCATCTTTGAATGCAGGAATTTCACAGGGCATCATCTCTGCTCTAGAGAAATCTTGGAATGGCCTTCGAGTGTTTGAAGTGGGTTACAGAGGAGCTGGAGGAGGACTTCACAAAGGCATGGAATGGTAAGATGAGAGGTGATGGTTTCACACAGTTAAGAATCTCCATTAAGATAAACATCAGGAAGAAATTTAGGTCAAGAGAGGTTCTCCTGCCCCTCTACTCTGCCTTGCTGAGGCTACATCTGGAGTACTGTGTCCAGTTCTGGGTCCCCCCAGTTCAAAAGGGACATAGAACTGCTTGAGAGCCACAAAGATGCTGCAGGGAATGGAACAGCTCTGTTAGGAGGAGAGCCTGAGGGACCTGGGGCTGTGCTGCTGGGAGAAGAAGAGACAGAGAGGTGATCTCAGCAATGGTTATCAATACGTGCAGGTGAGTGCCAGGAGGCTGGAGCCAGGCTCTGCTGGGTGATGCCCAGGGACAGGCTAAAGGGCAATGGTGGCAGCTGAGGCAGAGGAAGCTTCATTTAGACATGAGGAGGATTTTTTTCCCTGTGAGGGTGGCAGAGCCCTGGCACAGGCTGCCCAGAGGGGATGTGGAGTCTCCCTCTCCGGAGGTATTCAAACCCCACCTGGATGTGTTCCTGTGTGATCTGCTCTGGGTGCTCCTGCTCTGGTAGGGGGATTGGACTGGCTGAGCTTGGAGGTCCCTTGCAACCTGCTTGATTCTATGATTCTACGTGGCTGGAAAGTAGAAACCCCTTCCTGCTCAGCCTTGGCATTCAGTTGCATGGTGTGTGCTCATGCTGCAGGCAGGGAAATACTCCAGCCTGCCTACAAGCAGCTATCCACACACAGTTTGCTGGCAGGGTCTCTCTTGAGGGATGGTTTCATTCTGCCCACACAAGAATTACACTGAACAAAGCCATGCAGGAATTTCTCTCCAGCTCCTTCCTGTTCTCCCCTTCTCTGTTCCCCTTTTCCAGGAGTGCTGCATGGCACAGCCTGAACAGCAGCAGGACAGGAAGATTAACAGGAAGCAGTCAGGGGCTGTAAAGCTCTGCTGCTGTTTCTGGACTTGCCTCCTAGAGAGGTGACACTCTGCAGGTCCAAAGCAATCAGTGAAAGCAGCCTGGAGGACAAGAGCTGCAGGAGGCAGTGCCAGAGTGCCTTATGCTAGCTCTGGCCAGACACTTCCTGGAGACCAAACAGGGCACACATCCCTTTACCCTTCATGACCTGTCACACTCGTGAACATGAGATGCCCCAGGTCTGATGTAAAGTGCCTGGGAGGCATCAGGTAACTTCTGTGCTGACCTCAGACGAATCTGGCACTGCCTTCCCAGTTGCTACTCCCAGCCAGCAACTGCTCTGGCTCTGAAAATTCCCTCAAGAGCAGAGAAGACAAACAGCAGCTCTTCATCAGCAGTGCCTGGGACAAAATGACTCATTATCAAGTGTGAGCCTTTTCAGATGCTCACACCAGCCACTAAATTGGAAGCACTTTGCTTTGTGTGGCACTGGATTGCTGTTTG
Organism: Tricholaema leucomelas; assembly: GCA_013400475.1. Lineage (NCBI taxonomy): Eukaryota > Metazoa > Chordata > Aves > Piciformes > Lybiidae > Tricholaema lacrymosa > Tricholaema leucomelas. The sequence goes on from WAAF01012606.1 coordinate 497,295, forward strand.
CTTGCTTTAATGTTATTTAAACTTGAAGCCCAGCTATGAGGCAGGGCTAAATAAAAGGAGAAATCACAGCTTTATGATCAGGCTCTAGACAGCTCCCCTCAAATTGCTTTCTTCTTCCAAGTGTCCCCTGTCTTTTCCCTGCAAGGCAGCATCCCTGCCTCTCCAATGTGAGCACAGGAACAGCATCACTGATGAGCAATCTTCCTGCTCCTTGATAACACTGAGAAGTCAGACAGGTGCTGGGGGAGCAGCCAGAGTGAGCCAGCTCCCCAGGACAAGGAAGCACCAAGTGGGAGGACAGTGCAGTGCTGTGGCCACTGAGGTCTGAGCAGAAGGCTAATCCGTGGGGAGAGTGAGATCATTGTCCACTGAGGAACTGCCACTTTACTTTTGGGTTAATGGACACAGCTGTTACTTCCCTGAGGTTCCTTCTCAGGTGGTGCTGTGTCAGTGCAACTTCCTAAAGTGCCAAGTGCTTGTGTTTGCATGGAGGTCTCTGCATGCAGCCATATGGATACTCAAGATATTTACAGCCTGGGAAGTGAGGCTTGCTCTGACCTCAGCTGAGGTCACAGGACAGAATGTGACTGTCTCACATGATGGTGAGGTTTGCATGCCATGCCTGCCTGTGCTGTGCAGCCCTATCAGGCTCAGAATAGTCAGGAAGAAATTCTTTACAGGCAGGGTAGTGAGACACTGAACAGGCTGCCCAAGGAGGCTGTGGATGCTCCCTCCCTGGAGGTGTTCAAGGACAGCAAAGAATATTTTTTTCCCTTAGATTTAAGTGGAATCTCCTGTGTGCTGGTTAGTGCCAGCTGCCCCTTGTCCTGGCACTGGGCACCACTGAGAAGAGCCCAGCCCCACCCTCTTGCCCCCTACCCTTTAGCTCTTGCTGAGCATTATAGAACAGAATCATAGAATCAGTCAGGGTTGGAAGGGACCACAAGGAGCAGCCAGTTCCAACCCCCCTGCCATGTCCAGGGACACCTCACACTAGATCAGGCTGCCCACAGCCTCAGCTAGCCTGGCCTTAAACACCTCCAGGCGTGAGGCTTCCACCACCTCTCTGGGCAACCCATTCCAGGCTCTCACCACCCTCATGCTGAAGAACTTCTTCCTAACATCCACTCTGACTCTCCCCACCACCTGTGTGATCACAGCACGCCTCAGCTCCTGACAAGCTCTGAGAGCAAGCCCTGTGTGTGCTCCATGGGCAAATGTTGCTCTGTGGTGTGCACATGCACGCTTGCAGCCTCGTGTCCTTGCGAGGGGTGATCTGCAGAGAGAGATCCCAGGCAACACAGACAACTTGGAGCATCATCTGCTGAGGAGCCCTAAGCAGCTTGCCTGTGTTTTGGAGTGAAAATCCTCCAACTGCTCTCCTAGCAGCCCTGTAACACACCCCAAGAAGCTGTTCTCCTGCAGACTAAGGCTTGTCTGAAACATCCCAGCACAGGGCTGATGTCAGTGCTGAGCTCAGATGCCACACTCCTAACACCACCATGTGCCTGAGAACTGCTGAGTGGCCTGGGCCAGATGCTGATGTCAGCTCCTCTGGCACATTTCCACTCCCTTCCAATGGATTATTCTGGTGTTGCATTGGAGACTGGCTTCTGGCCAAAGTCTTTTTTGCCTTTGGTCAGATAACACAAGTTGATTCTCTAAGACAGACAAGACCTTGCAGGGTAGTGAGGGACTGCTGCAGTCTGCTGGGGACCTGGGCAAGCACAGTACTGGAGTCCCAAATTGTGCAGAACTCATTTAGAGCCCCAAGCTCACACCAAGACACACTCAGGTGAGAACAGGAACAAACCATTGCTCAGCTGGAGGATTTTCTTCTCCTCCAGAAAAGAAGCTTCCTGATTTAGTGGTCTTCAAGGAAAGAAAAAGTAACCTTGGAGTGGCAGGGAACAAATTAGAGTCCCAGCATCCAGAGCTTGAGCACAGGATCATTAGTCATTGTTTTTCCCTCTGATTTTCCCCAAGCTATTTTGTTTGTATATATCAAAACATGACTGATTACACTCTGGGAGCAAAAAAAAGGAAAGAAAGGCAAAGATTCTGTTCAACTTTCCCAACACAAATTACAATTAATAGCCAAAGTATTACTTTAAGGCAGTTGTTTTCTATAGATTTCTTCCCTCCCCCTCTCCAAGCATTGTTCAAATGGCTCACAATAAAGAAGTATCTGACCCTGCAGGGAGGAATTGAGTGCACCCTCAGCAAGTTTGCAGATGACACCAAGCTGTGTGGCACAGTTGACTTGCTGGAGGGCAGGGATGGCATCCAGAGGGACCTGGACAGGCTGGAGAGGTGGGCCCAGGCCAACCTCATGACGTTTAACAAGGCCAAGTGTAAGGTCCTGCACCTGGGTCGGTGCAATCCCAGGCACAGCTCCAGGCTGGGTGGGGAATGGCTGAGAGCAGCCCTGAGGAGAAGGACCTGGGGGTCTGGGTCGACGAGAAGCTCAACA